>CAHIKZ030000857.1:2185000-2217500 GCA_903632075.3 Acanthosepion pharaonis | reverse complement strand
TGGGGGAGGAGAGTGGAAGAAAGAAAGAAAGAAAGAAAGAAAGAAAGAAAGAAAGAAAGAAAGAAAGAAAGAAAGAAAGAAAGAAATGAAAGTGTGTAATGTCTTGGCAGAATTAGAGATGACTTTTTTTCCTGTTATCTTTTTTTTTTTCTCATTCTCTTTGTCTTCATATCTCACTTCAAATTTGCATCCACCCTCTTGTTCACAGGAGACACTGATGGGCGGTCCGAAATGTGTATGTAAGGCCTGGCCTGATTGCCGGTGAGGTCAATTTATAATGGAAAGCGGAAAAATAAAAATTAACATAAAAATAAAACTTAAAAACGTGCAGTGAAACCAAAAAAAAAAAAAAAAATTTCTAGCAGAAAAACAAGATCATAAATCTCATCGAAGAAGAGAATTCTTCTTCGATCATAAACAATCATTTATTTTTATTTGTTTTAGGCATTTTTAAAAATCCTTTAAGAGAAAAAAAAATCTAAAAGCCATACGGAATGCTAAAATAAAAATGCACCTACGTGTTAAAAAAAATCTAACATTGATAAAAAAAAAAAAAATTATTACGACCATGTATCTTCTTATTCGAGTTACTTTTTACATTTACAATTTAATTTTTTCGTCAAAGAAAAAAACATTTTTTTAAAGAGGGATGACACATGGCGAATTTTTTTACACCTCTCAGAGCCACTTAGTGAATAATTAAAAATAGATCCCAGTTACAAAAATTCTCTGCATTTTCTTTGTTTTGTTTTCTTTCCTTTCCTTTTTTGGTGTGTGTGTGGGGGAGAAATATTGACGATTTTACACGCTTAAAGTTATTTTCATAGCTATATAATGTGAATATTTTTCTTTTTTTTTTTTACCGACACTTCTGATATGAATTAGTGAGAGTTACACAAACGAATACATCTATGCAAACACACACATTTATATGAGTCTGAGTAGGAGGCGGTTATGTGGAAATACATAAAACATTAATGGTCTATGTATGCATTTTATAGTTTCATAAATGCATTTAATCATTATTAATCATTATTGAGATAAGTCGTGTTTTAAGACAAGTAATCGTTAAAGAACAACGGAGAAAAAAAAAACAACTCCCCCCCAGTGTATACAGGAGAGTAACAAAATTATGACAAAAACATTTAAACGGACTGACAGTCAAACACAACCACACAGTGCTTGATAGCAGTCAGTCAAATTGGAACGCCGCACCGCGACTACTTCATTTATAATAGTATCAATGTTTGTTTGAGATCGAGAAAATAAACTTCTCTCTTCGACACGAATCTATTTTGTAGAAGCTAAGATTTTTTTCCCCCTTTCTTTCTTCATTTTCAAAGAAAGTTAAAAATGAAGATAGCTTCAATTTCTGATTATTAATTCTCTAGATTAGTTTCTTTGAATTACTTCATTTTTTTTTTTACAATTTAATTTTATTCTTAAAGCTAATATCAAAGAAAAATCCTCGGCTTGAGAAAACATTTTTTGTTTGTTTGTTTCTGAAACAAACAAAAATATACGAAAAAGATAACAAAACTCTGAAACGAAATGAAAATGGGACGTCAACGCGGTATGATGGAAATGATTGAACCAGACGACAAAAAGCAATCAGGATGTTATGTCTCCCTTACTAAGGGTTTCTTTATGCTTCTTATGCTCATGGTACTTTGTATTGGAATCGGCGTCATCGTCCACTTTGCTGAAAAGAACCGGTGCAAGAGTCAACAAAAAACACCACCAGGTAAGTGAAGACACGTTTCAATTCTTTTCAAATGTCATCATCAGTTACTTATTTGCAGAGAAAAAATTCCTAAAACGAGTATTATAGTATTAATTAAATATGAAGTTTATTTCCGACTTCTAAATTTGTAACTTATACCTCTGTTAGAAACGGAATGCCCCTTATTTGGGTTCAAACTACAACACGCAAGTTGTTTTTCTTTTCTTTTGGACATAAAGCAACAAAATAAAATCTCTGCCATACACAGTAAGTTAATTCATTAAAATATATTGATTGAGTTCATTAAAGTACTTCTTCATGGGTTTTTTTAACGATAAAGAAAAGATTTTAGTTTGCTATGATTCATTTTGGGAGAAACATTGATTCGATTTTAATCTATAAATTTATATAGATTATTAGAATATACTGTGATTTTTTTGAACAGTACTTATTTTTTTATTGCTTGAACTTAACATTTCTACTTTTATTTTAAATTTAATCCAACAACCAGAAGGTTTGATCTTGAGAAATTAATATTTGAACTTTTTCCGTAAATTTACCTTGTAAATATTTTGAGTTCTAATAGCTATTTATTTATTTTTGCTTAGAAATTAATATTTTCTTTGATCGTAAGCGACGAGAATTTAGTCATTTTTAAGTGTCATATCCATTCAGAACGTAAACGATCATGGCAGTCTACTGCTTCCTTTTTTATTTTTTTCTTCAGTGTCATAAGATAGTGGTTTCCCGTTGCCTTCTCCCCAGTTTTGAATTCAAAGTTGTCTTGGTTGCCACCCCAAGACTCGGTATAGCATGCTATCTAAATCTATGCAGTGAGAACAGTTTGATTCATGTCTTTCCCAAGGACATAACTTTGAAAGTGAACAGACAGGACGTAATTTGAACATAGGTCCAAGCTTCCATTTATAGGTTCGATAATCGTTGCATCAGTTTTGTGTATCTAATACGAATGCTTGCACAATTAAATTATTTCCCTCAGTCTCCACCCCATGTCGTCGTCTTCTATGTGCCATGCCCCTTCAGGACGTTGGTGATCATAGCTCTCCACAATATTTTATCCTTAGTAAATTTTGTCTTTTTGATATCTCTTCTAACCCCTGTTCTACATTTAACACAAGTTCGGTACCTAGGTTAGGCGCTGTTTTCCGCTGTCCCACTTGCCTGTGAGTGTCAAAATTTTCAAGCCCTCTTTCCTCACTATGTACCCTAGAAATTTCAACTCTCTCTTTCTGATGCTAAGTATAAGTGTCCTTTTCGTTTCCATGTTATCTAAAATTTACTCATTTACGTTAGTATTCTCAGTATCCTTCTGTAGGCCCCTTCCCTAGGAACAGGGTTTATTTGGTACGACACGTTTTATTTTTCAGAAAATTTTCTCCATGGATTATTTTACCTCACGTTTATTTATCAAATTTTCCTGCGGAACGTTTATTTGAAAAGGCAAGCTTATTTCGTTAAGTTGAAAAATTTCTACCGGCATACCTATTTTCGACGGCATCTGTATTTGGCAGAAATGTGTCCCCACACATTCCGTTTAGTTAGCACATTTTGTAAAATGTAGAGTATTTTTTTTTTTTTTACAGATTTGTATAAAGCGTGATCTTTTTGTTTTTTATTTTTGTTTTTGAACCTATTTTTCTTTAAATAAATCGAAAAAAAATTTAAAATAGGAAAATATTTCAGTACACATTTTGGGGGATTTTATGGATAAATTGGATTTTAATAACTCCGATTTTAACACTTTATGGTTTTTAAGATTGACATTTGGTTAAAGGAATGGTGTGGTTTATGCATCGGAAATTTCATTCTAAGTACTTGAGGTAAGGAAGCAAAAGAAAGCAATAAAGAGTGGAAATAAATTGAAGCTTAAACTTCCTTTACCACTTACGGTGACCGACCACTGTAAATATTTTGGTCAAGTTCGTATCAAAATTCCTATAAAGAAAAAAAATAACGCACATCCCATCCCTGCAAATAGATCCGTCGTCGGAACTCAGACCAACTCCGGCGATAAATAAGTGATTTAACAAACACACACACTCGAGGAATAAACGCCGAAAAGGTAAATCTTTGCGGTAAAACGTTTACAATGGTGTGACGATTTGGCTCGATCGTGAAGATTCAAATTCGGTAATGACAGAAATAAATAAACATGAAATGTATGCCGATGTTTTGATGATACTGAAAATGAAGTATCAAGACATCACACGATAGAAATGCGCTCATCGGTCCGATGCTAAGTTTACAGATTGGTAATTCATATTTACTCTGTTGATAGAGACATTATTTCTAGAGATAATAAATAAAACTATGCCGAAAAAAGTAATTAAGAAAATACTTTTTCCAAGAAAAAATTATTGAAAAATTTACCCCACGTCCTAAAGTTGTTTTTTTGTTTTTGTTTTTTTTTTTTTTTTTACCTAGATTTACTTATATACATAAATATATTTGTTTCTCAGAATTTTACACTCTTCCTTCTGGAAACCTGGGCTTTGTTATTTACTAATCTTAAAAGTATTTTTATTTCAAAGTTACATATAGAGGGTACTTATTGCAGATTCAGTTCACTTGTGATAATCTACGGGACTAACATGGTTTCGGTTGGTTAGTTTTGAGTCGAAGTTTGTTTGAATTCTCTAAAACTGAGTGGGTGATTGAGGAAATATCATTTAAAACAAAGGATTACTCACGTGTATAAATATTTCTTTTATTTATAATTAGATTTACTAAGCTTCTCTTGCTATGACATGTGACTAGATAGAAAGATTGTGCTACGTCAATCATCCATGTTAAAAGTGTATGCTCGTCTAGAAGAGACAACCAGATCGTAGTTTATATATATATATATATATATATATATATATATATATATATATATATAAAAACAGACAACTTTAAGGGTTCATGGTGATTATAATTTATTTTCCTAGGAAATAAATTGTAATCACTATGGACACTTGAAGTTGTCTGTTTCTTAATATATTTGCTCTGTTTTTACATTGAGATCTCTGGATTATATCCTCCCTGGAATTATCCACATGGATTACCAAACACGACTTTATTTATATATATATATATATATATATATATATATATATATATATTCTATTATTATTATTATATATTGACCAAATGAATATACAATAGCGTTTCTAAATTCTTCTAGTTGCTAACGACATTTTGTTTGTTGCTTATAGATACTTTGTTTCAATAAATTCATTTCGTTGTTGCCTTGAAAAGGTTCACACTGGATGAAACGCGTCAACTAAAACTACACATTTTTCTATTGTCTTTTTTCCTTTATACATATTGTCTTTTTCTACATGTTAATTCTGAGAAATTTTGACACACACACACACACACACACATATATATATATATATATATATATATATATATGCTAGCTTCAGTTTCTTACCCGAAACGTAAACAACAGTAATTGTTGAAAGGATAGAGGATACTCGTATTCGCAAAATATATCCAATACATTCGAGCGACCACTTTCCAGTGATATGTAAAGTTAGAGTGAAATTGAAGATGGCTAAGGCAACACCCAAATTGCAATACGACAGACTTCTGATTGACCCGAACTCCAAGAAGAAATATATGGATAGTGTTAAAGGTAGATGCAATGGACAAGATGAGAATGGAAACACGAAGTGGAGAGAAACATCAGCAATCGAGATAATCCCAAAGGAAAATAGACAAAGGAAAAAAAGAATGGATGAAATTCCCGACATTATGAAAAGGAGACAAAAAAACAATGATAAGATACGGTGCAGAATATAGAACTCATGCACAAAGAAATTAGGACCAAATTCAGGCAGGCTAAAAAGGAGTGGTTCAACGAAAAATGTGCAGAAATAGAAAGAAGTAGGACCAGACGAAATCGTAATAGAGATGTCAGCAGCCTTGGACGATTTCGGCATTGACAAGATTAAAGATATAATAAATTAAATATACAAAAGTGGCGATATACCCCACGACCTGAGTAGATCCATATTCATTGCACTGCTTAAAAAGCAAATGAATGTGAACTCCATCGGACAATCAGCCGAATGAGTCATGTAACAAAACTTATCATCCGAACCTTGATGAACAGAACGCGCAGCAGAATCAAACCGGAAATAGAGCAAGAACAATGCGGTTTCGTTAAATACAAGGAATGCTATATTTATGCTCAGAATATCAGAAAGAGCAATACAAAGTCAAAAGGATGTATACCCATGTTTTATAGATTATACAAAAGAATTTGGTAAAGTGTATTACAAAGAACTGCTGGAACTGCTAGGTAACCTTGACATATATAGGAAGGATATTAGAATAATCTAGAACCGGTACTAGCGGTAAATCGCCTGCATATGGATAAGAAATGAGTTCAGTAAATATACAAAAATAGAAAGGAGTGCAAGACAAGGATACGTCTTCTTGCCAGACCCTTTCAATCTATACAGTGAGACGATTCTGAGAGAATTAGTAGTTCTACCAGGCGGCCATAATCTTAACAAAAAAAGATACGCAGATAGCATATTGTTGATAGAAGACACAGAAAGGAAACTCACACATAAGGTAGTGAAGTAAAGCGAAAGGAAAGGACTAAACATCAATTTGCAAGAAATTGGATCAGGGTTTGGGAGAGATGGCAAAATGACAAAAGTTATTAAGACTTACAAAGGACAGGAAATTGTGGAGAGCCATGATCATGAACGTCATGAAGGAGAAGACTTGCGTTTGAACTGATATCCTTTTTTGTTTCATTGAAAAGTGAAATTAATAACAACCTGCCTAAATTGAGAGGTCCTACTAAAGAAAGATTATGCTTCCAACAGGAATCGAACCTACATCCATATATACAAATTCAATTCTGAATAAGCACACCGTATCGCCAGCCAATTCGTTTCGGCTGGATTGCCTCGTCGATCCGGTGTATTTACTAAACGTAAAGCTCTGCATTGACCATGTGATTGTTTACGAGCATTTCATAATGAATTAGCCCTTCTCAAACCCATCAGATGCGCACCATTGTGTTGCGGGGATGCAGATCATTGTGTTGCGGGGATGCAGATCATTGTGTTGCGGGGATGCACATCATTGTGTTGCGGGGATGCAGATCATTGTGTTGCGAGGATGCACATCATTGTGTTGCGAGGATGCACATCATTGTGTGGCAGGGATGCACATCATTGTGTTGCTGGGATGCACATCATTGTGTTGCGAGGATGCACATCATTGTGTTGCGAGGATGCACATCATTGTTTTGCGGGGATGCAGATCATTGTGTTGCGGGGATGCACATCATTGTGTTGCGAGGATGCAGATCATTGTGTTGCGAGGATGCACATCATTGTGTTGCGAGGATGCGCACCATTGTGTTGCGGGATGCACATCATTGTGTTGCGAGGATTCACATCGTCGTGTTGCGAGGATGCACATCATTGTTTTGCGGGGATGCAGATCATTGTGTTGCGGGAATGCACATCATTGTGTTGCGAGGATGCAGATCATTGTGTTGCGAGGATGCACATCATTGTGTTGCGAGGATGCACATCATTGTGTTGCGAGGATGCTGAACATTGTGTTGCGGGGATGCAGACCATTGTGTTGTGAGGATGCACATCATTGTGTTGCAGGAATGCACATCAATGTGTTGCGAGGATGCAGATCATTGTGTTGCGAGGATGCACATCATTGTGTTGCGAGGATGCTGAACATTGTGTTGCGGGGATGCACATCATTGTGTTGCGAGGATGCAGATCATTGTGTTGCGAGGATGCACATCATTGTGTTGCGAGGATGCGCACCATTGTGTTGCGGGATGCACATCATTGTGTTGCGAGGATTCACATCGTCGTGTTGCGAGGATGCACATCATTGTTTTGCGGGGATGCAGATCATTGTGTTGCGGGAATGCACATCATTGTGTTGCGAGGATGCAGATCATTGTGTTGCGAGGATGCACATCATTGTGTTGCGAGGATGCTGAACATTGTGTTGCGGGGATGCAGACCATTGTGTTGTGAGGATGCACATCATTGTGTTGCAGGAATGCACATCAATGTGTTGCGAGGATGCAGATCATTGTGTTGCGAGGATGCACATCATTGTGTTGCGAGGATGCTGAACATTGTGTTGCGGGGATGCACATCATTGTGTTGCGAGGATGCAGATCATTGTGTTGCGAGGATGCACATCATTGTGTTGCGAGGATGCGCAAAATTGTGTTGCGGGATGCACATCATTGTGTTGCGAGGATTCACATCGTCGTGTTGCGAGGATGCACATCATTGTTTTGCGGGGATGCAGATCATTGTGTTGCGGGAATGCACATCATTGTGTTGCGAGGATGCAGATCATTGTGTTGCGAGGATGCACATCATTGTGTTGCGAGGATGCACATCATTGTGTTGCGAGGATGCTGAACATTGTGTTGCGGGGATGCAGACCATTGTGTTGTGAGGATGCACATCATTGTGTTGCAGGAATGCACATCAATGTGTTGCGAGTATGCACATCATTGTGTTGCGAGGATGCAGATCATTGTGTTGCGGGGATACACATCGTCGTGTTGCGGGAATGCACATCATTGTGTTGCGAAGATGCACGTCATTGTGTTGCGAGGATGCACATCATTGTGTTGCGAGGATGCACATCATTGTGTTGCGAGGATGCACATCATTGTGTTGCGAACATGCACATCATTGTGTTGCGGGGATGCAGATCATTGTGTTGCGAGGAGGCACATCATTGTGTTGCAGGAATGCACATCAATGTGTTGCGAGTATGCACATCATTGTTTTGCGAGGATGCAGATCATTGTGTTGCAGGAATGCACATCATTGTGTTGCGAGGGTGCAGATCATCGTGTTGCGGGGATACACATCATTGTGTTGCGATGATGCAGATCATTGTTTTCCTGGGGATGCACATCATTGTGTTGCGAAGATGCACGTCATTGTGTTGCGGGGATGCAGATCATTGTGTTGCGAGGATGCAGATAATTGTGTTGCGAGGATGCACATCATTGTGTTGCGAGGATGCAGATAATTGTGTTGCAGGAATGCACATCATTGTGTTGCGAGGATGCAGATGATTGTGTTGCGGGGATTCACATCATTGTGTTGCGAAGATGCAGATCATTGTTTTGCGGGGATGCACAGCATTGTGTTGCGAAGACGCAGATCATTGTTTTGCGGGGATGCACATCATTGTGTTGCGAAGATGCACGTCATTGTGTTGCGAGGATGCAGATCATTGCGTTGCGAGGTTGCACATCATTGTGTTGCGAGGATGCGCACCATTGTGTTGCGGGGATGCACTTCATTGTGTTGTGAAGATGCACATCATTGTGTTGCGGGGATGCGCACCATTGTGCGGCGGGGATGCACATCATTGCGTTGCGAGGATGCACATCATTGTGTTGCGAAGATGCACATCATTGTGTTGCGAGGATGCACATCATTGTGTTGCGAGGATGCACATCATTGTGTTGCGAAGATGCATATCTGGCTTGACTCGAGGTTTGTTTGCTTGTCGGGACTCAGCTATTTTTTTCCTCTGCTTCATATTGATGTAAAGACATTTTTTTTATTCCTGGTTACGATTCAGTAATGAAATCTGTTTGTTTCCGCGAGTAGCCTGGCGTCGAGCGAGCAAACAGGCAGCGATGAAGGAGCGCTAGAGTTTGTCACTTTTATTCAATGTGTGCGGCACCCATGCAGCGAGTGAAGGTGACAGGCGACAGTATCAGGAGAGCATCCCATCTGATTGGGTAATCCCTTGTGGATTGGCGTAGAATCGGTCCTCATTGAACAGAACATGTCAGCCGGAACGTGGAGAGTATGTGAGAAATAGTTTTCACACTTCTAGAAAGGGAACTTCGAAGCGTGAAAACCATTTCTTTGAAGTTCTTTCTGTAATGCCGTCTTCTCCGTACACATTACAGATGTCTTGAGCAACTTTGGTAGCTTTGGAACCTTGATTAAAAGCGAAAAGAAGCGGATGTTGAAAATGTTTCTTTTTGTCTCCGTATCAATCCATTGTCATATATCTGAAAAAGGTAACATATCAAAAACGATTAACAAAAATTACAAAAAAAAAAAAAAAAAATACAAGAATAACAGATCTACAAAAAACAGAAAACACTGTGATACAAATATTTTACATATTAATTTAAATAACACTGGAAAAAACAAATTTATCTGATAACCAAATAGGTTATCAGAACTCGGTCAAGTGGCTAGCTCTGCAAGGAACAATGGAGATACTGAGAGAATGTAAATTAATGGTCAAACCATTTCTGTGCGGTTCTTTCCGTAATTAAGTTATCTCCGTGCACAGCAAAAATGTTTCGAGTAACTTTGGAACCTTGACTGAAAGCGAAGAGAAGCAGATGTTGAAAATGCTCATTTTTATCTCCTTGTCACTTCATTGTCACATGTCTGAAAAGAGGTAAAGTTCAATCAAATATAAAAACGATGCAAAAAGTTATAGAGGAAGAACAGATCTAAAAAACATGAAACATTACGGCAAAAATGTTTTACGTGCTAATTCAGCTAATATTAGTAAAAACGAACGAAATAATCTGACAACCCAATATATATTCTTAAATACGCTATCTGGAAGAGAGTGTTATTTATTTATAAGAATTATATTAAACATAAGATTAGGTATTTACTTTAATTTCAATTGATTCGTTTTCTACGCTTTATCAACCGTTTGCAGGTTACTTAAAGTTAGAAAATATTAGAATTATTTTTAAGATATTAATAGTTTAGTGATTCAAGTTTTACTAATTAACCCATAGCTGGAGGGAAAAGAGCTAGATTCATGCCTTTCCCATGGGCATTTGCGCGTAAGTGATATATAATGAATCCAAATAGAGTTGGAACTCTGCTCTCCGATGAACAAATCCGAGCTATTATCCATTGACCACAAACACATACAAGCTTACAGCACATTGTATTCCCAAGCAGTCACCCATCGAGGTACTGACATAGTTTGACTTTGCTTAACTTCACTTTGATTTTAAGAAAAACGTTGTTTTGGAGTTTTTGTTTTTTTTAAAGTTTTAATACCAAATCTGAGATTCTCAACCATAATTTGACAGAAGACTGATGTTCGAAAAATAAATTATTGATATTTATGAAGCTTAGTACGGCAGAGGTGATAGATATGGATAAGAGAGTAGAAAGATTAGAATGCGCCAATTTTTTCAAACGGAGAGGGACAGTGTGCCTTCTTTTTAGATATCAGCATTCGAAATTATTGTTTTTATTTATGCTTGAAAACTGACAAGCATAGCAATCTCATGCACATATCATTGGCAATAAAAGTGCTTATTAAGTTTTGCTTAGTCTGGGTAGTGACGAAGGAAAGTTTTTAAACTCGCTGTTAATTTTTGTTTTTAATTATTTTCAAGTTTCTACGATCAGATGCTGTCGAGAATTTTTAATTATTAAGTCAGAGAGAACAATTTTAGAGCACTTTCTCGTGGTGGACGGAAATGAAGTGAATTTCCGACCCACCTGCCTAATTCATCCTTTTAGAGAAATTCAAGTTTTTCCAATCTGTGCGGCACACGCATTTCGTTTCTTCACCAGTGAGTAGCCATCAGTCTCAAACAAATGAATTAAATATTTATATTTGTGAGTGGCAAGCGCAATGTGCACAATTTGCAGCGGAAACGTAAGGAAACCTCGATTGTCAATACCGTTATGATCCATTAAGAGTCATATGTATGCGCCTTCCGCAGCAAATCATTCCGTTGAAGAAAATACTGTTTTGCATCGTGTTTTCAGTACCGTTTGGTCAGAGGATTTGCAATAGAAGACAACATTGATATATTTATAGGGGCCTTGTCGTCATATTTTCTGTGTTCCCAACATAGCATGTTATCAGAGTCCCCATACTCACGTAAACGCTTTGAAGATGAATTGCATTTACACCAGTAAACATATCGACGTTCTTAGTAAGGTCTTCCATACGAGCCTCCAACACAATTCTGTCTCACTGGCAAAGCAAAGATGTGGTCCAGTTTCGGACTGTTCTCGCTCCCTATATTACCCACCACTGGTGCAGCAGACGAAATATCTGCTATCTTATTAAACACTTCTACAAATTTCTCCACAGACTTCCATTCAAGTCTGACCAGACCGCAAACCTATCTCTCCTTCTCAGACAAAAACTTATCTCCGGTATCTAACTAGAAGCTTATGATTGGCTATATCAGTCATCTAATCAGCTAACCCTGATAATGTTTTTAGTATGATTAATTTTAGCCCAATGTATTAAAAAAAATAATTTGCCAATTTTAAATTGCATAAAATAGTACTTTAAAAACGTAAGTGTCTTCAATTGCCGGAAGTGAACTAGGTGCTTGAAAATTTATTATATATAGGAGTAATGTTGTGTTAATAAGATACAATTGATTCAGCTTTAGTTAGGAATATTTTTTTTGCAAATTTAGGGTATACCTTATCCAGCAAAAAAAAAAAAAAAAAAACTCACCCTTTTTATACACCAACTGGACACTGCTTGAATTTTTTAAACTACTATTGCAAGTTGCTTTATGAGAGATGATCGATAAATAAGGTCTCCTATCGCGTGGCGTCACTAATAGTAGATATGTTTGATAGTATATAAAGGTTTATGCAAACGAACTTCGCGTCAGGTTGCTGGTGTGGTGTTTTTCATTCGATGCCGAAGTTGAATTTGCTTTGCGCATTTGGATCAAAAGTAAACCAGAAACTTTCTCCATGGATAAAAAAAACTAAAAAAAACAACAAAAAAAAAAAAACGGACAAATATTTTGAAAATGTGTACCACGAAATGAAGCCTATGTTCAGAAATAAATTTATAATAATAAAGAAAAATAAATGTCATTATTTTTACACCAGTTTCGTTATTCTATCCACTTTATAATTTGTTCGATAAGATTGGAAATCTTGCTTGTGAATCAAGCTTAGTCACTTTGGAAAGAAGTAAATTTATTCCATTTTGACACCAGCTTCATGATTCTGTTAAGTTTAAAACTTGTTTTAGAGGACTGGAGTTCTTATTTATCCGTGGGTTATCCCACTTGACTTTACCAAAAAACCGTCGTTAGAGTTCGCACTTTAAGCCTGTATAAAGGCGTGATTTCTCTCCTTAGTCCTCCTTTACACTTACGTACATTTGGAACGCGGCCACTATTTCTCGCGTGCATTTTTCTTTCTCTCTTTTGACTTTTGAAATCTTTTACACAGGTGTCTATCACGTACTCAAATTTCGCATACACAAAAACGCACATTCTCTCATTTAAATGCCAATGTAACTAGTTTCATGTTTTTCTTTTCATCACATGTAATTCTTTGTGTTAAACCATGCATTGTCATTTGTTTTATATTTATTGTATTGTGTCACCCGTTTTTACCTAGACTCACATTAAGTCCGCAATAATTGTTGTGGGGATAAATATATTCCAGGGGCCCGTAAATATTTATTCTCCGAAGTATTGATTCCCGCAAAATAATGCTGATTAATATTTACCAAAACTAGCATCCAGTAACATGTCAATCAATTCCTGTCATTTTGAAAAGTAATAACTTCATTTTATGAGCATTCTATTTTCCATCTGGTTAAAAACTTGCTTTATAGGATTGTGGTCCTTACGTTTTTTTATTGTACGTAAAATCAGAAAGACACAGTTGAAATTTCTGGTACACATCATGAGAAAAGTTGTCTTTGAAAATTTGACACACATTGGATATATCAAAGTTTGACAGAGGAAACCAGAGAGTAATTTACATAACGAATTTGTGTAAGTAGATAGCAGAATCAAGGAGTAGGAGGAAAAGTAATGTGAAAAACATTAATAAGAGTTTCGAAGGATAGGAAGTCGTGGAAGGCCATAATAACCCACATCCTGAAGAGACACGGCACATATACGAAGAGAAATTATTAATTACACCTTGTATATATCCTTGCGTATTGTTTCGATACAATTAAGGAAGCGATGATGTCTCGGACAATTTCTTTTATACAAAATACTCGCCCATAACCTTACAGGGGAGATAGCCCGATCGTCGTCTGGCTGGTATTTCGGCCTCTCATCTGCATCGAACCCTTATACAAAATCTTTTTCTTAAGTGACAACTCGATACAAAATGAAATCCATTTTATAGAATTGAACGTGCCAAATGAAGTCCTCGACACTTCTAACCTTTTGAGCCCCATTAAAATGGGTCCATTTATCGATCAGTTTGTTCTTGTCAGTTGTTCTTAAATGATTTCAAATAGATTCTATCGATCAAGTGGACTCTACTTAAATAGACTGGTCTGCTCGTAAAAATAGAAAAAATATTTTTCGGATAAAAATTTTTGTATATTAGCATTCATTTGATCTTCCTCAATCTACGATTTGTCGGAATAAAACATATTGATAATTTTATCAATTTAGAATAGAGGACTGTTTATAATATAAACACAAAATGATCCCTGAATTTTTATATAGTTATTGGATTTAACTGCTATTAACAGATGTCAAATGTGAAACTGTGCTTACATCATTGATATGTGCATTTTTTTAATTCTCTGAATTTTTATTTGGTGGTGGGTTTGGAAAGACATAAGATACAATCATTATTTATATTAAATCAATCTTACTTATTAGAAAACGCAGATTGTGTGTGTGTGTGTGTATGTGTGTGTGTGCGTGTGTACGTTTATATATTGGATTGGATTTCCTACATTTTTCAACTGATTTCAACAAAACTTCACAGGACTACGTAAAATTACCTTGCGGTGGTTCTGACAGCGCCAAAAATTGGAAAAACACAATTGTTTTTGCACGAAATCAATTTGAAAACACGATTCTGTCGCCAGAATGAAAGAGGGACAACTCATATCGAATTATACTTATTATAAAACCCATGTTGTTTGTGTGTGTTCGTTTATATATGGGATCGGATTTCCTACATTTTTCAACCGATTTCAACAAAACTTCACTTTTTTTTTTGCAGGTAGTGTTTCTTATTGTCTTGCACACTTTTTTCTTTTTTTTTTACATTCAGAATGCTTTAAAATTCCATTTACAAGACAATTGTTTATAATAAAATTCTATTCAATCGATAGACTCATAACGATTGAAAACAATGTTTTTGTTTGAGTTTGGGTTTGACCAATTCGTAAAAAAAAAAAAAAAACTAATTAAGACATGCATGTCCGTCAACCTTAAACAATAATCTTTGTCAATTTTATTTTTCAGTCTTTATGATGGTCGATACTTGATCTATCTCTTACTGTTACATCCCAGGGCAGCGCCGGGCTCTACTGCTAGTAATAAATGAATCTATACCTTTACTAAATTCTGCAAATTTTTGTTCTTTAATTAAAAAAGTATATATACGTTTGTTCTTTTTGGAGAAAAAAATAGAAAAGGTCTGTTTTCGTAGAATATGAATTTAAACGTAGTGCTAGATTGGCAGTTAGGTGTCATCATTTTACTATTGCAGTTGCTAGATGCAACTGCAGGTTCTATTCTAATAGTTTATTCTCTTGCATTTCACGTCAGTGGAACTGTTTTGCTTTCTTGTCAACTAAAATCTTCAAAAAATAAATGCAACGTCAGTCTTTATCTTCTATCTTTTTGAATCCTCAATAAAGTTTTCTCATTTTCTTTCTTTTTTTTCTTTTTTTTTTTCACTCTCAGTAACACTTGCGTCTTCGTGGCTTTATCGCCTCGCTTGGGGTAAAATGATTAAAAAATGTGACAACACGAAATGGAATCCATTACATGACAAATGTAGTCCTGTACACTTTTTTTTATTTTCATTCAAATGGCTTCATTTATCGATCTGCCTGTTTTTGTCAGTCGGCCTCAAATGATTTCAGTAAAGTAATATTAACTGCACACTCCTTGATTCAGATTTCTACCTCATTTTTGAGCACAACCTTCATGATTGATAACCATCCCCTATCTCAACTTTGTGTTTTTTAAACTAAAATCTTCCCTTGCAAATTATAAATGCAAATCTTATTGTCCATCCAATAACGAAATGGACAATTTTGCATTTCTCATGTTTTTAAATCGGTTATCTTTCAAGGCTGATTTATACAAATATAAAACGCGAAAATTGAAGTTATTTCCATATCTTCCTAAAGATTTCCATATTTTCCGAAACACTTAGCAAAAATGATTAAAAATTAAAATGAATAATTAGCAAATAATCGTCATCATCATTTGAGTGATGAGTCCCTTCAGGACAAGGGTGATCATGGCTCTCCGCTATCTCCTGCTCTTTACCATCCTTCCTTGGCCTTGCTCTGCCGTTTATTCACACAAAATCTTTAAGTTGCTCACTGTTTTCCTATACTCCTCCTTCCCTCAATACGTTCTGTGATTATTAAGCTTTCTAAATCGTCCTTTTTCATAAAAATTAATTTATTTTTAAATTATTTTATTTTTATAATTTCATTTGGAAAAAAGTCATCAACAAAAATACATTGAATAGTGAGATGACTAATTAGCACACACACTCACAATTAATATGGCACAAGACCAAGTTTAAAGGGGAATTATGTAATTGAATTGTTTTTGTTTTGTTTTGTTCTTTGCTTTTTAATCAATTCACCCCGAACAAGGCGCTAGTGCCATTAAGACGCAAGGGGCTACTGGTAATGAAAGAAAATGAGAAAACTTTAGAAGGAATCGGAAACCCAATCCTAAACAGGAAACATGGAATAAACCTCTACTCTTGTTCAAAAAGTCGGGGAGGAGTGTGAACCGAACCAACTGTAATTTCAATTAAATATAGTTCATCGTTATTTTCAATATTTTACGTGTTTTTGTTTTTTTTTTTTTTTTTTTTACATACGGTGCTCAGCTTTATGAGGATAGAAACACATACAGTGTAATATTATGTTTTCAACACGATCTTCAAACGAAATCTTACACTATATACGTATCTTATAATTGAATATATTCATGGAGAAAGAGTGCTCACTACGGGAATATTTAAATTTTTGAAGATCAAATTTGACTGGAAAGCAAAAAGTAGGAAGATACTTCCATAAGCTGGAAGTGCGACGGAAAAAACTGTCAGCATAGAACTTATGGTTACATCTAGCAGCCATTTTAACTGTGAAATGATTAGACGTTGTCGCTAATCTAGTACTATGCTTAAATTCATAAAGTAAATGTTACCAAAGAGGAAAGATTATCAGAATGATTACCAAGAAAATATTTATAGAAAAGACACAAGGAAGCTACGTTACGATTGTGGGAAAGTTACTGAAGCTGAGATGCTAGGTCAAGATCAGTAACACTGCAGATTCCTCTTTGTATTTTATCATGAATTTCTAAATACACAGTAGATGCACTAGACCAGATGTGACAGTAATATTCAATTCATAGACATATTTTTGACTTATAAATGTGTAAGATAGGTTCTTTAGATAAAAATTGTCTAGTACGACACAGTGAACCAACTTTTCTAACAGCAAACCTAGCAATTACAGTAAAAAACTTTAGGCTTAGAAGGCGCAATAAGTCATAATTCTTGAGATTAACATCAATCATGCTGATAGAAGGCAAAAATGTCTTTAAGATATAAGAGAGTAGTTTCGTTCTGGAGGTGATAAGAATAATTTGCCGCAGTTAACAACTGCGTGTGTGTCATTTTCTAGATCAACTGCCAATTTGACTTTATCGAACCAATCAGACTTGCCATTGTGACAGGCGTATTTTGTTGTGTCATCAGCATAGATACAGAGTCGAGAACTGATGACACCAGGAAGGTCGTTGTTGAAAATTAGGAATAACGTAGATCCAAGGATAGAGCATTGGGAGACACCTGCATCTAGTGCAAAAAAGACAACTTTCATTTCGCAATTTGATAAGAAAGACTGAATCAGATCAAAAATTCGTCCTGAAATACCATAACCTTTCAAGGTCAGCATGCCAAACACTGTCAAATGCCTTCGAGATGTCCAGAGCAACTGCCCGAGTTGCACCATTCTTATCTAAAGCTTGATAGACACTTTCAGCAATAATCATTAATAAATCAGCAATTTACCTAGAGAAGTAAAAGCCTTTTTTTATTTGAAAGAAGACCCTACGGCGAGAGATGCTTAAACAATTCAGAGTTGATTAGTGCCACCAGTACTTTCCCAAATAGAAGTAGAAGGCTAATAAGTCCATAGTTAGAAGGATCAGACGATTCGTTTGACTTCTTAAAAACTGGAAAGACAGAAGAGGGTTTCCAACAAGCAGGGAAGCAAGAAACAGCAAAGTATTTATTGTAGTGTTTAGAGAGAACAGGAGTCAGTTCAGTAGCACCCTTCTTAAGGATTATTGAAAGCATAGCATCAAGATCACATACTTTGTAGAAATCCAGTTTAGAGATGATAGCTGAAACTATGGACGGAGCTATATGCATAACACTCAAAAGAGACTCAATTCTAAGTGGAAAGTCAGGCAAAAATACTCCAGATGATTCAAGAGTAGAATTGGAAGAGAATTTACTGGCATAGCATCGTGTTTTAGCAACAGAAGATGTTAACATCTGAAATTGATTAAACAGAGGAGGAATTAAAGACTTACTCTTAACAGACTATTATAGATCCTCTAATAGTCACGAGAAGCAAAATTGTTAGAGTCGATACGGTGAATCATTATATCAGCAAAATACTTAACCTCTTTGAGGACACGTTTACAATCATTGCGTGCAGACACAAAGAGTCGTCTGTTGTGATCAGAACTATCACGCTGGTACATCCGGTAAAAGTGATTTCTGTGGGCTATAGCGGCTGAACAGGCAGGTGTGAACCAAGGAGAAAATTGTGGCTTAACTGGTATTTCTGAAAAGTTACAAAATAACTTTTGCCGAAAAAAGAAAAATTATCAGTGGCACAATTCTCAATAGGTTAAAAATATCAATCCAGAGGGTGTCTCGAAGGAAGTCACGAAATGAATCCCAATCAGTATGCTGGTAGCAAAAAGTAGTCTTGTGAATAAGAAATATCATTAGATACTACTGCATGATCCGGTTTTTCCAAGAGGAGTGAGTTGCACGCTCGTCAAAAGCTAGGAGAGGGGATAAGGAAAAGATCAAGTAAAGAAACATGTTCATCAGACTTATTAGGGAATCGAGTCGGGAAATTCACTATTTGACTGAGCAACGGAAAAATTGAAAGTTTGAATACCGGCAATATAAGTAACATTAGAATGATTAAACCGCTTGACATGATGAGCATTAAAATCACCAAACACAAAAAATGTTCGCAAATGAATGGAGAGAGAGAGAGAGAGAGAGAGAGAGAGAGATTTCTGTACTGTCAGATATTTTGTCTAATATGTTACAGTCCTGAGAAGAAGGGGAGCGATGAAGGAAAAAGAGATAGTAACAGAATGCTACAACGAAAGTCGAAAGCATATGAAAGAATCATCCGGGTACTCTTGCCGGATGTGAACACCAATGCCGTGCATAGGTTCCCTGGAATCTTTTTGAAACAAAAAAGGAAGATACCCGGGAGCAGAGAATTCATTAGTAGCGATAGAAGAATTTAAGTTAGTTTTGCATAGGGCAAGGATATATACATAAATAAAGATTCTATACAGCTGAAGTTGGAGCGGATAACACGAACATTGGAGAAAGAAAGGTTGAGGGGTAGGGTTTTTTTTTTTTACTGGTTTTGTAGTATTTAGTTTCGTTGTGTTTGCCATGAACAGATTTGTATTGAGGCGAAAAAGAAGAGGCCAATATAATTATCACTATCCGTCGTCGAAGGCAATACGAACTAGTCAGATATCTGGAGAACGTTTCAATAGAAAATATTTTACACTACAGAAAGTGGAATGAATGCCATGAATATTAGAGAAAGAAAGGTTGAGGGGTTAGGTGATTTTTTGTTTACTGGTTTACACGTATATCTTTTAGTTGTAACTATCATAAGATTACATTTTAACGAGTAAAAAGCCAAAATAATTATCACTTTCCATTATCTATGGCAATACAAATTGGTCCTAAGGTGGCTAGAACTAAAACATGATATGGCGTCGGGGTTACCCATCTAGAGTATATGCAGGTACACCTACCCATGCGTGATATGGCATTGTAAATAGTTCAATATTATGCGACTGTTGACCAGAGCAGCCAAACTTGCTACGAAATAGTTCGGGTTCTTTCCTACCAGTCGGCATGAAACAAGCAGAAATCTGCCAATTCGATGCTCTCATAATGAAAATCACGGGCATTAATTAGTCATGGAAGAAAAGGAACCGATAAACAGGAAACAAAGGTTAAACCTATACTCCTGTACAATAAACATAAAAGAAGTACTGGCTGGGCGATAGACGAACCCATCTACTCCTATTCACCTCTTCACAGTACAGGAAACAGGATGCTTTTATCAAAACACTATCATTATGAAGGTTGCTGAATAAGAGTCTAAACTCCTTCCAAGCCAAGGGAGAATTACTAAATTATTAAAACTTCTTTGAAGGTTACTCCAGGAGTTGAAATCTTAAATTAGATTTCTTGATCGAGACTTTTATATGGATGTCATGCCTGGTGTCAAACTCGTTCAGAAATATCTAAACTGTCAACTGTATACATCCGCATTCTCAGGCAAGGGGTTAAAATGATTTCGATCCAATTACGGTTGTTGGTCTTAGCGAGGACCATCCCTTTTCAAATCTCGTATACTGGCGCTACAGAATCACAAAGTATTGTAGGGACCTACATACAAATGGACTCTTCCACACCTATATAATATAGCTACCAACTCTGAGTAAAGAGAGTCACCAAGTGAGGGTCACCGAGTAGTAGCCATTGAGTGAGTGAGTGAATGAGTGAGTCAGGACAGCAGTGAGAGAAAGTACTCTCCAGTCCACATTTACCTTTGTACTACGTTTCCGAGAATATACTATTTAACCTTATATCCGAGTCCGTGTTATCTTTCTATGTTTCCACACCATAACACAAAGTTAACCTGGTAACTGCTCTTGAAAAGGACATCTAATCAGTGGTTAATTGGGGCAAGAAATGACTTGTAAATTTTAACGCCTCTAAAACAAAACTGCTTTCATTTAATCACTACAGAGTGTCTTTTCTGTTTGTCATCAGCAAGGCTGATGCTAAACGCTAGGAGTGCAACACTAGGCTTTTTTGGTCTCGCATTTTTCACTGACGTGAAGTGGAGCGATTATATCGAATCAATTGCCACGTCTAGTGCAAGGAAAGTTTTTTTTACAGTTTCGTACCAGAATTTTTTTTCTCGTCAGAATCCATGTTGCACATATAAATCTACCATATCTGGTCTGGTGCTCCTGCGGTGCATCTCAAGATTCATGACAAAATCCGAAGAACGGTCTGTAATGATCCTGAGCAGGCATATTGATTTCAATCTCTTTCTCACCGACGTCACGTAGTTACCCTTTGTTTTTTCTACAAATATTTTCATGACAACTTCTCTTATGAGCATTTTTACCTGGTACCCCGACTACATGAATTTAATCGTGCTACTAGATTGGCAACTAGGTACCACCATTTTACTGTTGAAATAGCTATATGCAACCGCCACTTCTAATCTAACAGTTTATTTTCCCACATTTCCCACCTGCGGGTGACCCTTCCGGTTTCTTGCTTCCTTGATAACTACAAAAATTTAACTGCAACATCAATCCCCATCTTCTGTCTCTTTGAATCCTGTTCCTTTTTTGTTTTTTTCCTCAATCGTCTCCATTCTCATGTAGCACATTCTCTCTCACTTTCATTCCCTCTGCGTTCTAATGGCATTATCGCCTGGCTAGCGATGAAACGATAAAAAAAATGTGTCAAGTAACAGAAGCCACATCACTTGAGAACTTTCTATAGCAGCAAAACCTAAAATTGATATCACATTATCTCGAATAACAAAAAATAAAAAACAATGGTATAATCAAGATATTGACATTCCACATTCCTTCAAATAAATGTTAGGAAGGAAATCCCCATAAACACTAGAAAGAACAATAACATTTAGTGAACTTGAGAAACCTATTTTTCTTAAAATTGTTTTAATAGAAATATTTTATGAATTTCAACGAAAAGTAACACAGGCAGCACGAATAATGAATGTCAAATATTTCCTTATAAAGAAACGGCTAATATTGCAATTAGAATTAGATTTTACAAAGTTCTTGCTGTCAAATCAACAACTCTTTTTTGAAGTCTAAGTCCCTCTGTATTTTAAATGTTTTTAAATGCTGGCACAATCCAAACTATAAACCAAATGACCAAGAAAGAAAAGATAGAAACACATAAACCGTGATCTCGCAACAATGGTAAACATTATTCAATCACTCTCTCCTAATGCAGTTTTACTATACAGCTTTTTACTGACCCCGTCATATTTGGATACATTTACATAATTTAGTCTATTTACTCAAAATGAGAATTTTAGCTATCTATTTGATTTAGGTAACTTTCACAAAAGGTAACATTCACAGTGTTCCAAGTGAAAAGCGAACAGACTTGCAAGTCTAATGCGCTAACCGCTACTTTATTCTATTCTTTTTTTTTTAACGTGAGAGCATTGTTAGTGAAAAGAAATCTGTACGTTTTAAGAAATGGTTAAGAGGAAAAAGAAAAAAAAAGTGTAATAAAAACAGATTTTAAATTATTTGGTGTTTTTGCTAACAAAGGGATCATGGAAGTCTGACTTAGAAATATATTGCCAAAAAAAAAAAAAAAAAAAAAAAAAGCGAAGAGGCGAAGAGCTTTTTATGATTGAACGAATAAGTTCAACGATCTGAATGACAGATAATTCAACTGAATATTAAAATCGAAAAACACGTTATTCAAAATAAAAACTGCGAATAAGCATTTTCAGTATGAGCCACACCTAAAATGAATATTTATTATTATTATTGTTGTTGTTTTTGTTGTTGTTTTTTAAGTGTTTTTCCTTTGTGTTGTGTAGTGCTAGTTATCTCCAATTCCTAACTAGATTCAAGAGACAACAAGATTTTTTTCTCTATCAAAAGATGAGGTGTCATGCAGTTAGAGAAGAAAAAAAAATTAATTATGATTACTGCATGGAGAGAAACTTACGCAGAATATGAAAAGTACACATGAAAATGATTTTTTGCAGTTCACATATTTTAGGGCTGCCAGCAATTTGATCCGCATATATGTTTGCTTCTTCGGATGTTATTCTCAAAGCCCCAATGACAACAGGAAATGTTATTGTCTTGAGATGCCTCATTGTACTGATATTTATCTCGAACTCCTTGAATTTGTTCAGCTTTGCAAACGTTTTCAAGCATGTGTTTTTGTGCCCTGGGGTTGCAACAGCTATCAGGAGATAAGTGTTTTGAACATGATTTTTCACAATTACAATATGTTTGACTTATTATTATTATTATTGTCTTATTGAGTGTTCAAATCAGTCGAAATAACTGGTGGCTTACATTGGAAATTAAATGGGAGAAAGTCTCCCAATATCGAAGCTGTTTCTTCAATGTTGTCATCTGGACGGTTATAATTTGTCTTCCATTCTCTAATTCTCCTAGTCATTTTCCCAAGAACTTTGGGATCATTCCTAACACTCCTATAACGTTATTTTATTTTATTTTTTTCACCCAATACAAACCATAGAGCCATTCAATGTAAAGGGTTACTGAATGAAATTTTTATACGTAGTTAATAGTTGAATTTGTACATAGATAACAGTTGTCGCTTGAATTGTTTCCAGTGGATCACCTTTCTCACCCAGTCATGTTTATTCTTGTATCCTTCCTCGGTCAACGTTCTACAGTCGTTGACTATGTAGTTTCGGTGTCCCATCTTGCTATATTCACTAATAATATGGTTCACTGTCTCATTTTGTTACTCTGATTATCTTTCCAGTGTCTCATCTTTATTTTCCTACCGTCTACATTTATAGTGAAGCTGCTTTATTTGGTGGGGGACTTTAGATACAGTGATGGAAAAATAACTTAGCAATATCCAGAAGTACTTGTGTGGAGTAATAACAGTTGTGAATGGTTTCAATTCAGGCAAAAGCCTCCTACGCTGTGAACAAAATAAGAGTTGATAGGTTCGGCTATCACTCGACCTTTAGTCCTATGTTTATTGAACAGAAGTAGAGGTTTATCTTTTGTTTCCTATTTAGGATATGGTTTAAAGTTCCCTTTTTTACATGACTTTAATGATTTAAATGTCTTATGAAATTTTACTATTAGTAAGTTATCTGATTTTTAAAAAAATAATATTGCAGCATTTCCAGCTCTAATAATAGAATCCCTAATACTTTCGCTACTTGCTTTTCGTAGGGAGGTTAATTCAGTATACAAGGAAATTATTTTCGATTTTCCTTTTGATAAGTAGTTTTCTCTCAAAAGGTGCAGTTGTTTTCTGCCATTGTCAGGATCTTCTCTCATAATAAACGACAGATTTCGCTCATATAGAAATTGAATTAACTTGTCGAATGTGTTTGCATTCTTTTCATAGTACCCGTTTTAAATTTCTCGGACATTCAGGCCAGTAAATGTTGTTAATACTGTTTATTATAAACAGAGCATTTACTTAAATATTTGTATCTATAAAAATAACGTATCAACAGAAAATGTCTTAAAATAATTGTCAGACTTTGTCAATTACGTAATGTGTGACGTCATTTTTTAAAGTTTGAATACGCTTCGGACAGATATGAATGTACAAGGGAAATCATAAAAGATTGTAGTTTAAAAACAGTAAAATCGACCTTGCTAACCAAGACGCTCCTTTGTAGCTTAATTGGTATAGCACATCAGACTATATGACGGTTCCGTGTAGGATACAATTTCGATTCCTGTCGGACACACATTTTCTATGAAAATTTTTCGGACATTCAGGCCGGTAAATGTTGTTAATACTGTTTATTATAAGCAGAGCATTTACTTAAATATTTGTATCTATACAAATAACGTATTTAACAGAAAATAACTTAAAATATTTTATGTTCAGTTAAGATTGACATGAAGGGTACGCATGTGAACGGTCTGTCGTTGTTCGCCTGGATTCCTTCTCTCTCTGTCTCTCTGTCTCTCTCTCTCTCCTTAATATGTGTGTGTTTACCTCTAGCATTCTGAGATTTTCCCTTTGTACAGTTTTGAAATCGCCGAGTTAATTTCTCATGTATCATGATGAAGCCTTTTAAACAAATATCCATGGATTCTAAGATGTCCGAATGCTTTTCAAATGACTATTTCAGAGTGAGTCTTTTGGGGTGCATGTATTTATTTTAAAATAATTTTATAATTATTTTTAAATAATGAACGCGCTTTGTTATAATTATTCTAAAAAAAATTACAACAGAGCGCATTCACGCGTGTTTTTAAAAATTACCATCAAGAGATCGAAAGTACTTGGGTAGGAAAAAAGTATGGTGCTTTCCTTGATGAATTACATCTTAACATCAAGAAAGTGATTAGAGAATTGGAAAGGATTATTATAAAAATAGATAATATATCTATATTGTTCAAAAGAATAATATTTGAATATATATAAATATCTCTCTCTCTCTCTCTCTCTCTCTCTCTCTATATATATATATATATATATATATATATATATATATATATATATATATATATATATATGTTTGTTTGTTTTGAGCAGCAATTCCTCTCTTATACAATTTTCATTAAAGACGCCTGACAAGGTACTTTTATTCATTTTTCTTGTCTTCGTATATGTGTTCTTTCTGATTTCACATACACACACACACACACACACATATATATACTGTGTATTGGGGAACACAGTGGAGTAATGGATAGCGGCTCGGATTGAGCCGAGTTCAAAATCCAGTCGAATCCATTACAACATTCACTTACGTGCTACTACCACTGGGAAAAGTATGAATCCTCGTCTTCTTCTCCCAGCTATGGGTAAATAGCAGGACAGACCAAGTTCTATAGCCTTGGATGGAAACTGGTCTACTGCAGAAAGCAAAGGCAAACTACTGCGGGAAAAATCTGCCTCGTCAGATTAAGCGTGTATCACGCATTGCACACAAGTCATTGTATTGGGGAAATAATTTCTGTGTTATACAAGTTTCATGAAAGATGACACACAAGATACTGCGATTAAGCTTTTTATTCAATTTTTCGTCTGTTCGTATGTGTTTTATTTTCTGGACATAAAGCGTGAAAAAACTCTCCAAATATTCTATATCCGGGCGTTTTCGCCCATTTTATTAGCCATTATCTAGGATGTTTTTATTTTTTTATTTTTAAGTTAATATGTAGATTTTTATATATGTGTAACTATAGTGATGTGTTATTTTTTTCTTTATTTTCCAAACATGGTCAGCACATTTTTGGCGTGTTCACAGTTGATATTTTGAGTATTGACTTTCCTTTTTATTATTAATGCTTCCAGCATTTTAGCCTTTTTTACACACACATACACACAAACACACACACACACACACACACACACACACATATATATATATATATATATAAATGTGTGTACATACATATATATAAACAAGTTTTGTTACATTTATATATACTTTTTACTTATTTATTTCAAGATATTACATCGAAAACATGTCAAAATCGCAACACAATTGTAGTCGTGTTTCGATGCGCATACGACACATCTCATCATCCGATTGTAAATTAGTGGCAAGTGAATGATTTTCAGGAGGAACGCTTTTCATGCAGGAAATCGTTCACTCGCCATTAATTTACAATCGGATGATGGATGATGATTGTACGCGCATCGAAACACGGCTGCAATTGTGTAGCGATTTTGACATGTTTTCGATGTAATATCCTAAAATAAAGAATATTGCTCTACTCTGTATTGAGCCCTCTTTTAAATTAAATGTTACGAACGTTGGAATTGTACTCTGTACGTTCTCATCTTACCTGGATATATATATATATATATATATATATATATATATATATATATATATATATATATATATAGAGAGAGAGAGAGAGAGAGAGAATATTAGTGGTAAATATACACATACATATGCAAAATATATATACATACATGCATACAAATACATATATATTTTGTATAAAAAAATTCCAAGAGGATAGAATCCAGGTAGAACTCAATATCCAGGACAGAGTAAGGATATAATAAAAAGGCTTAAACACTAATATTACGTGGTCATAATTTATTCCATTGGAATCGTAAATACGATCCAATTCATCAGACCTACAAATTCAAAAAGAAAACAGAAAAAACAACTACGGAAATAAAAAATAAAATTTAGAGAGAGTGTAAGTAAGAGAGTGTGAGACGAATGTTAGAGCTAAAGAGAGGGGTAACAGACGAGAGAAGGTGGGGGACTAAAGTTTAACAGAGAGAAGTTTTAGATAGGGGAATCAAAGACGGTATAAGTGAGAGAAATATGAATGTTGTCAGATGTCTAATACATTAAAGATGTAAACGGAAACGATACATTTTTTGGTGACATAGACACACAATAGACGATCTCATCTTCAAGATCAGAAGAAGAGGTGGGGAGAGGAAAAGAAAAGAAAAAGGGGTGGGGGAGAGATATGGGGTGGGGGGAATTAAAACTGATGGGCATTTATTAAAAGGGCCGCTGTGTAATTAAGAAATTTGACAAAAATAATATCGACTACAGGTTACAAATCAAATATAAACATAAAAAATAAATATAACGATTATCTAATCTAGCAAGGACCTATATTTCTATGTTCAAAAACACATGCGTATACGCACATACACAATAACATATACACGTACATACATACATATAGGCGTGTACACACATACACACACATATACCCATGTACACATATACATATATATATATTTACATATACATACATACATATATATATATATATATATATATATATATATATATATATATATATATACATACATACACACATACATATATGTATACATATACATACATAAATACACACAGATACATACATATACACATACATCCATACATCCACTCCTACATATATATATACATTTACACACATATATACATACGGACATACACATACGTGCACATAAACATATATACATAAAACCTTACATCTCCATACAATTACATACACCCATCTAAACAAATAAACAATGTACCCCTATATCTATCCAACTATACATACATACATACCTATACACCCATATACAGATATATATGACTACATACATAACAAAACATACACGCACACATATAAACACATCTACATACACATCTACCTACATATACATACATCCCTTACGCATACATATACATATATATATACATACATACATACACATACATATACATATACACACTCCTACATATATACACATATACACACACAAGTCCGCACATATACATATACATATAAATCAAAATGTAAATTGTAAAAAAAATTTTGTCTCAAAAAAAAAATTTAAATACATAGCGCATCACATAAACATACACAATGATATATATAGATAAACATAATAGATAAACATAATAGTCATTCCATTAAAATGTCATGCCCGATGTTATTGAACCAAGATGGAACTGACATAAATGACAATATGTTATTAAATGGTGTTTATGTTTTGAATCGTTTCTTATGTCTACATTTAGAAAATATCTCATTACGAAGATTTAGCAATTCATCTTGATTCTTATCTTTAATAATAAAAATTTTTCCGCCATGCACAGATCACACCGATCGCGGAAGTTATTAGGGGTTTGACATTTTGGATTTTTACCCTTCTATTTCGGAGGAATTATTAATTAACAAGCTTAATTTCGCTAAAGGATATACCGAAATAACGGATAATGATCTGGACATTATTTTAGCGTCAAGAAGATCAATACTTACATACAATGACGCTACTTGGGTGAAGAAAAATAATGAAAGTTTCGATGTACCTATGGGAGCTTTCGATTCTGCCAATTGCAGATTTAGTGGGCATATATATTCTAGACACTTTGAGTAGAGTAGTAAGCCTTAACCAAGTCGGAATTTATAGAGATGACGGCCTAATCATTATCCCAAATAGCAATGGTCCCTTGACTTCCAGCTTACATAAGAAGATAATTAGGGCCTTCAAATACCTAGGCCTTAAAGTTGAAATATCTTCCAACCTGAAAATAGTCAACTTTTTGGACATTACACTCAACCTATCGAATGATACCTTTAAACCCTTCCATAAAGTTGATCAAACACCCCTATACATCAACGTCCACTCTAACCACCCTAAACCTGTGATAGATCACATCCCCAAAACTGTGAATACGAGAATAAATAGGCTATCTTCTAGCCAAAAAATCTTTAATGATAGGTAATATGGTTTAACCCACCATATTGCAGGCTCTCTAACATTGATATAGGAAGTTTCTTTCTGAGATTAATTGATAAACACTTTCATAGTAAACATGCACTACGTAAAATTTTCAATAGGAAGACACTGAAAATTAGTTACTCATGCGTTAGAAATATGGAGAAAATCATATCTTCCCATAATTGTAGAATACTTAGAAACTACCATAGTAATGAAACTCAATCTAGTAACCCTACCTGCAATTGTAGGAATAAAGACCATTGTCCAATCGGGGGTAAATGTAAGTATGAAAATGTAGTATACGAGGCAACAACTTTCCACAAGGAAAATATAAACCAGAAAAAAAGATATATAGGTATATCCGCCGGTGATTGGAAGCAGCGTCTATACAACCATAAACGCTCTTTTAGATATAGATACCTCAGAAATCAAATTTCCTTATCCAAACACTACTGAGATCTGGTGGATAAGGGACTAACCCCACTTTTAAAATAGAGGTACTTATCAAGAGCTAAAACCCCTAATAACTTCCGCGATCGGTGTGATCTGTGCATAGCGGAAATTTTTTTATTATTAATGATAAGAATCAAGATGAATTGCTAAATCTTCGTAATGAGATATTTTCTGGGTGTATAGGTATGTATGTATGTATAGTTGGATAGATATAGGGGTACATTGTTTATCTGTTTAGATGGGTGTATGTAATTGTATGGCGATGTAAGGTTTCATGTATATATGTTTATGTGCACGTATGTGTATGTCCGTATGTATATATGTGTGTAAATGTATATATATGTAGGAGTGGATGTGTATGGATGTATGTGTATATGCATGTATGTGTGTGTATTTATGTATGTATATGTATACATATATGTATGTGTGTGTATGTATATATATATATATGTATATGTGTACATGGGTATATGTGTGTGAATGTGTGTATGTATGTACACGCCTATATGTATGTATGTACGTGTATATGTTATTGTGTATACGCATGTGTTTTTGAACATAGAAATATAGGTCCTTGCTAGATTAGATAATCGTTATATTTATTTTTTATATGTTTATATTTGATTTGTAACCTGCAGTCGATATTATTTTTGTCAAATTTTCTTAATTACACAGCGGCCCTTTTAATAAATGCCCTTCAGTTTTAATTCCCCCCGCCCCATATCTCTCTCCCACCCCTTTTTCCTTTCTTTTCCTCTCCCCACCTCTTCTTCTGATCTTGAAGATGAGATCGTCTATTGTGTGTCTATGTCACCACAAAATGTATCGTTTCCGTTTACATCTTTAATGTATTAGACATCCGACAACATTCATATTTCTCTCACTTATACCGTCTTTGACTACCCTCTCTAAAACTTCTCTCTGTTAAACTTTAATCCCCCACCTTCTCTCGTCTGTTAGCCCTCTCTATAGCACTAACATTCGTTCCACACTCTCTTACTTACACTCTCTCTAAATTTTATTTTTTATTTCCGTAGTTGTTTTTTCTGTTTTCTTTTTTAATTTGTAGGTCTGGTGAATTGGATCGTATTTACGATTCGAATGGAATAAATTATGACCATGGAATATTAGTGTTTAAGCCTTTTTTTATATATATATATATATATATATATATATATATATATATATATATATATATATACATATATATATATATATATATATATATATATATGAATTTTTGTTACATTTAACCGACAAGTTCTATCCTGTGCAAATTTTATTGAGTTTTATTTATATTTGTATTTTTCGAAATTTTGAAACACATGTTGTACACCCGAATCAAGATTGTGGTTAAACTGTCCAAAATTTATGTTATGTTATGATTTTCTTTATTCATTATCAGTGGTTATAAAAAATCTGGATGTTTTCTGTGTGCTAGACAAGATATTCCTGGCTACACCCTGGCATTTTTAGGCAACGTTAGCAATTCAAATAAAAGCCTTATCGCATAAGAGAGGTTACGTATAAAAAAAAGGTTTTTGACAGCAATGGAAAAAATGTATCAAATAGATATACATATTATTGTTATTGTTCACGAACTGAAATTTCGATAAGTAGCAAGTCAACCTACAAACATTGTAAAAATATTATGCAGTAAGAAATTAAATTGACACCTTCACTAGCAGTGACAGATCGTGCATTAATACAAGAGTGGGCAGTGAGATCAGCACCGAGTGGCGACAGACTGTTTTATGTTTGAACGCAATCTTCAGGCCTGAAGACTGCGTATCACTGTTGAAATGTCATACGGTTACATCTTGCAATTCGAATATTCGCTTATTGTATAAGCTATGTTATGTATAAAACGGATTCTTGACTGTACCAGAAAAAATGTCTCAAATATTTACAAATATTATTATTATTATGATTATTATTTTATACAACTATTAAATATGTTATACACATTTTATAATAGCGTTTCATGTGGTGAAAGGTATTTGATGCAATGCAGCTTGCTTCTTTGCATGATAATAACTTTGTGTATTTTACGTATCTCCTTGCAGTGAGTACGAAATCGTGCTTTGACTAACATTTCTCCTATTTTAATAGTTATATTTTCTTTGGTTGCAGCATGATGACCGATATGTTCACGAACTATATCTAGTAATTTCAACTGTGAAGATATGAGACCTAAATGTAAATCTAGTAATGCGCTTAAATTCATAAAGTCTAGGTATGCTCATCAGAACAATTACCGATGCTATATTTATAGAACAAGCACACGGAAGCTACGTAGCGGTGGTTGGAAAGTGACTGAAGCCGAGTTGCCAAGTCAGGACCGACAATGTTGCATGTTATTTTTGGATTCCGTTAAGAATCTCTAGACAAATAGCAGAAGCACCAGACCAGATGTGGCAGCAATATTCGATGCACAGACGAATGATAGACTTATAAATGTACAAGAATTGTAGCGGATAACTGCGATATTTTCAAATGCCTTTTAAATTCTCTGTGAATAATTGACATTTCTCATTTTTCAATCTTTGTGGTATTCATCAAGGTTCATACGTTTTTCTGGGATTTTTATTTAGTATTTTATACTTTCAATGTCTTTCCGGGTGAGTGTAGTCTTGTCTCTTTTTATTTACTCTAGGATTTATTAGTTCTGCTGAAAACGTCTTACGTGAATAGTTGAAATGGTTTATTAATTTATCACTTTGTATATTTCTTGACAGCATGTCCTCATCTCATATTTTGGCACAAAGAAAAAACATTTCGCTTCAGTCAAATTCAAATATTTTTTGCATAAACGTTTCTCTTATTTGTAGTTTCTTTGTTTTTCGACTTTTATGAATAAGTACCTTTCTCGGCCATCGTTCTGTTCATTTTTCTAATGCCACTCCCTTTATGTTACATAGCTTCAATTCTTATCTATTACTCAACCTTATTCATTTTTCTGCTTATGTTCGAGCCAGACTTATTGACGGATTTTTAAATGAAAATT
>CAHIKZ030000857.1:2097500-2182500 GCA_903632075.3 Acanthosepion pharaonis | reverse complement strand
TAGATAGATAAATGATGATAGATAAATAGATAGATAAAAAAAAAACGATAGATAGATATGAAAAAAAACTATGATAAAAAAAAAGATAGATACATATGAAATAAAAAAGATAGATATGAAAAAAACGATAGATAAAACGATATGAAAAAGAAGATAGATAGATAGATAGATAGATAGATAGATAGATAGATAGATAGATAGATAGATGATAGATGATAAATGATAGATAGATAAAAAATGGGGGAAAAAACAATGAATAGATATATGAAAAAAACTATGTATAAAAATATGAAAAGATAGATACATATGAAATAAAACGATAGATATGAAAAAAATAGATAGATAAAACGATATGAAAAGAAGATAGATAGATAGATAGATAGATAGATATGAAAAGATAGATAAAAGATAGATAGAATAGAATAGATAGAAATAAAAAAAAAACAATAGATAGATAGATGATATAAAAAAACTATGTATAAAAAGATATGAAAAAAGATAGATACATATGAAATAAAACGATAGATAGATATGAAAAAAACGATAGATAAAACGATATGAAAAGAAGATAGATAGATAGATAACGATAGATAGATAGATAGATAGATAGATAGATAGATAGATAGATAGATAGAAAAAAAAAAGATAGATATGAAAAAAAAAACTATGTATAAAAGATATGAAAAGATAGATACATATGAAATAAAAAGATAGATATGAAAAACGATAGATAAAACGATATGAAAAGAAGATAGATAGATAGATAGATAGATAGATAGATAGATAGATGATAGATAGATAGATAGATAGGAAAAAAACGATAGATAGATATGAAAAAAAAACTATGTATAAAAAGATATGAAAAAGATAGATACATATGAAATAAAACGATAGATATGAAAAAAACATAGATAAAACGATATGAAAAGAAGATAGATAGATAGATAGATAGATAGATAGATAGATAGATAGATATAGATAACGATAGATAGATAGATATGTATAAAAAATAGAAAAGATAGATACATATGAAATAAAACGATAGATAAAAAAACGATAGATAAAACGATATAAAAAAAGATATGTATATAAAGATAGATAGATAATAGATAGATACATATAGAAATAAAAAAACGATCGATAGATATGAAAAAACTATGTATAAAAAGATATGAAAAGATAGATACATATGAAATAAAACGATAGATAGATAGATAAAACGATAGAAAAGAATAGATAGATAGATAGATAGATAGATAGATAGATAGATAGATATAGATAGATGGGAAAAAACGATAGATAGATATGAAAAAAACTATGTATAAAAAGATATGAAAAGATAGATACATATGAAATAAAACGATAGATATGAAAAAAACGATAGATAAAACGATATGAAAAAGAAGATAGATAGATAGATAGATAGATAGATAGATAGATAGATAGATAGATAGATAGATAGATAGATAGGAAAACGATAGATGAATATGAAAAAACTATGTATAAAAAGATATGAAAAGATAGATACATATGAAATAAAACGATAGATATGAAAAACGATAGATAAAACGATATGAAAAGAAGATAGATAGATAGATAGATAGATAAAACGATAGATAGATATGAAAAAACTAGATAAAAAGATATGAAAAGATAGATATATGAAATAAAACGATAGATATGAATAAAACGATAGGAAAAAAAGATAGATAGATAGATATGATAGATAGATAGATAGATAGATAGATAAAAAAAAAACTATGTATAAAAAACTATGTATAAAAAGAAAGATAGATACATATGAAATAAAACGATAGATATGAAAAAACGATAGATAAAACGATATGAAAAAGAAGATAGATAGATAGATAGATAGATAGATAGATAGATAGATAGATAGATAGATAGATGAATAGATAAAAAAAACGATAGATAGATATGAAAAAAACTATGTATAAAAAGATGTGAAAAAAGATAGATACATATGAAATAAAACGATCGATATGAAAAAACGAAAAAAACGATAGATAAAACGATATAAAAATAGATAGATAGATAGATAGATAGATAGATAGATAGGATAAATACGATAGATAGATAGATAAAAAGATATGAAAGATAGATACATATGAAATAAAACGATAGATATGAAAAAAACGATAGATAAAACGATATGAAAAAAAGATAGATAGATAGATATAGATAAAAAACTAGATAGATGATATAAAAGAAAAAACTATGTATAAAAAAAGATATGAAAAGATAGATACATATGAAATAAAACGATAGATATGAAAAAACGATAGATAAAACGATATGAAAAGAAGATAGATAGATAGATAGATAGATAGATAGATGAATAGATAGATAGATATAGATGATAGGAAAAAACGATAGATAGATATGAAAAAAACTATGTATAAAAAAAGATGTGAAAAGATAGATACATATGAAATAAAACGATAGATATGAAAAAACGATAGATAAAACGATATGAAAAGAAGATAGATAGATAGATAGATAGATAGATAGATAGATAGATAGATAGATAGATAGATAGATAGGAAAAAACGATAGATAGATATGAAAAAAACTATGTATAAAAAGATATGAAAAGATAGATACATATGAAATAAAACGATCGATATGAAAAAACGATAGATAAAACGATATGAAAAGAAGATAGATAGATAGATAGATAGATAGATAGATAGATAGATAGATAGATAGATAGGGGAAAAAACGATAGATAGATATGAAAAAACTATGTATAAAAAAGATGAAAAAAGATAGATACATATGAAATAAAACGATAGATATGAAAAAACGATAGATAAAACGATATGAAAAGAAGATAGATAGATAGATAGATAGATAGATAGATAGATAGATAGATAGATAGATAGATAGATAGATAGATAGGAAAAAAACGATAGATAGATATGAAAAAAACTATGTATAAAAAGATATGAAAAGATAGATACATATGAAATAAAACGATAGATATGAAAAAACGATAGATAAAACGATATGAAAGAAGATGATAGATAGATAGATAGATAGATGAATAGATGGATAGATAGATAGATAGATAGATAGATAGATAGGAAAAAACGATAGATAGATATATGAAAAAACTATGTATAAAAAAGATATGAAAAGATAGATACATATGAAATAAAACGATAGATATGAAAAAAAAAAACGATAGATAAAACGATATGAAAAGAAGATATAGATAGATAGATAGATAGATAAACGATAGATAGATAGATAGATAGATATGAAAGATAGATAGATAGATAAAAAAAAAAAAACGATAGATAGATATGAAAAAACTATGTATAAAAAGATATGAAAAAAGATAGATACATATGAAATAAAACGATAGATATGAAAAAAAACGATAGATAAAACGATATGAAAAAAAGATAGATAGATAGATAGATAAAACGATAGATAGATATGAAAGATAGATAGATAGATAGATAGATAGATATAGATAGAAAAAAACAATAGATAGATATGAAAAAACTATGTATAAAAAGATATGAAAAGATAGATACATATGAAATAAAAAAGATAGATATGAAAAAACGATAGATAAAACGATATGAAAAGAAGATAGATAGATAGATAGATAGATAGATAGATAGATAGATAGATGAATAGATAGATAGATGGATAGATGGGAAAAAACGATAGATAGATATGAAAAAACTATGTATAAAAAGATATGAAAAGATAGATACATATGAAATAAAACGATAGATGTGAAAAAAACGAGAGATAAAACGATATGAAATAGAAGATAGATAGATAGATAGATAGATAGATAGATAGATAGATAGGATAGATAGATAGATGAATGATATAGGAAAAAACGATAGATAGATATGAAAAAACTTTGTATAAAAAAAGATATGAAAAGATAGATACATATGAAATAAAACGATAGATATGAAAAAACGATAGATAAAACGATATGAAAAGAAGATAGATAGATAGATAGATATGATAGATAGATAGATAGAAAAAACGATAGATATGAAAAACTATGAAAAAAAAAGATGAAAAGATAGATATATGAAAAAACTATAAAAAAATGAAAAGAAGATAGAAATAGATAGATAGATACATATGAAATAAAACGATAGATATGAAAAAAAAACGATAGATAAAACGATATGTAAAAAAGATAGATAGATAGATATGAAATAAAACGATAGATAGATAACGATAGATAAAACGATATGATAGATAGATAGATAGATAGATAGATAGATAGATAGATATGATAAAAATAATAGATAGATATGAATAAAAAAAATAGATATGTAAAAAACTATGTAAAAAAGATATGAAAAGATAGATACATATGAAATAAAACGATAGATATGAAAAAAACGATAGATAAAACGATATGAAAAGAAGATAGATAGATAGATGAATAGGAAAAAAAACGATAGATAGATATGAAAAAAAACTATGTATAAAAAGATATGAAAAGATAGATACATATGAAATAAAACGATAGATATGTGAAAAAACGATAGATAAAACGATATGAAAGAAGATAGATATAGATAGATAGATAGATAGATAGATAGATAGATAGATAGATAGATAGATAGGAAAAAACGATAGATAGATATGAAAAAAACTATGTATAAAAAGATATGAAAAGATAGATACATATGAAATAAAACGATAGATATGAAAAAACGATAGATAAAACGATATGAAAAGAAGATAGATAGATAGATAGATAGATAGATAGATAGATAGATAGATAGATAGATAGATAGATAGATAGATAGATAGATAGATAGGAAAAAACGATAGACAGATATGAAAAAAACTATGAATAAAAAAATATGAAAAGATAGATACATATGAAATAAAACGATCGATATGAAAAACGATAGATAAAACGATATGAAAAAGAAGATAGATAGATAGATAGATAGATAGATAGATAGATAGATAGATAGATAAAAGGAAAAAACGATAGATAGATATGAAAAAAAACTATGTATAAAAAGATGTGAAAAGATAGATACATATGAAATAAAACGATAGATATGAAAAAAAAACGATAGATAAAACGATATGAAAAGAAGATAGATAGATAGATAGATAGATAGATAGATAGATAGATAGATAGATAGATAGATAGATAGATAGGAAAAACGATAGATAGATATGAAAAAAACTATGTATAAAAAAGATATGAAAGATAGATACATATGAAATAAAACGATAGATATGAAAAACGATAGATAAAACGATATGAAAGAAGAAGATAGATAGATAGATAGATAGATAGATAGATAGATGATAGATAGATAGATAGATAGATAGATAGATGAATGGGAAAAAAACGATAGATAGATATGAAAAAAACTATGTATAAAAAGATATGAAAAGATAGATACATATGAAATAAAACGATAGATATGAAAAAAAAACGATAGATAAAACGATATGAAAAGAAGATAGATAGATAGATAGATCGATAGATGGATAGATAGATAGATAGATAGATAGATAGATAGATAGATAGATAGATAGATAGATAGATAGGGAAAAACGATAGATAGATATGAAAAAACTATGTATAAAAAGATATGAAAAGATAGATACATATGAAATAAAACGATAGATATGAAAAACGATAGATAAAACGATATGAAAAGAAGATAGATAGATAGATAGATAGATAGATAGATAGATAGATAGATAGATAGATAGATAGATAGAATGGGAAAAACGATAGACAGATATGAAAAAACTATGTATAAAAAAGATATGAAAAGATAGATACATATGAAATAAAACGATCGATATGAAAAAACGATAGATAAAACGATATGAAAAGAAGATAGATAGATAGATAGATAGATAGATAGATAGATAGATAGGAAAAAACGATAGATAGATATAAAAAAACTATGTATAAAAAGATATGAAAAGATAGATACATATGAAATAAAACGATAGATATGAAAAAAACGATAGATAAAACGATATGAAAAGAAGATAGATAGATAGATAGATAGATAGATAGATAGATAGATAGATAGATAGATAGATAGATAGGAAAAAAACGATAGATAGATATGAAAAAAACTATGTATAAAAAGATATGAAAAGATAGATACATATGAAATAAAACGATAGATATGAAAAAACGATAGATAAAACGATATGAAAAGAAGATAGATAGATAGATAGATAGAAAAAAAACGATAGATAGATATGAAAAAAACTATGTATAAAAAGATATGAAAAGATAGATACATATGAAATAAAACGATAGATATGAAAAAACGATAGATAAAACGATATGAAAAGAAGATAGATAGATAGATAGATAGATAGATAGATAGATAGATAGATAGACATGGAAAAAACAGTAGATATGAAAAACGATAAATAGATAAATAAATATGAAAAGAAGATAGATAGATAAATAGATGAATAGATAGATGGATAGCAATTATTTTCATGCTTTATTTTGTAAAACACGAATTGAGTGCAATAAAACATTATTTCTGACATTATTTATATCAAACATTATTTCTTTTTTGTGTGTGTCTCTCCCCTTCCACGTTTTCTATCTTCTTTTCTTCTTGTCCGAGTAATTTTTCTCTCTACACGTATCTTTTACTACTTCTATATTTTTCTTTCTTTAAATATTCCTCTTGCTCTTTGATTTTTTTCTCTTACGTAACTGTCTTTGTTAGGAAAATCTAAAGCGGTAAAATAACCCAGCAATCATAAAAAATAGCTTCCACCCAGGCAAGGTCCTTTAAATTTGTTGATGGTTATTTTTTAAAAAGTCACGAAATGATTGTCATTAGTCGTTGAAGTATTCATATCATTTCCATTTGTATTGTTTGTATACCTAAACATCGGTGGGAAAGCCTGCCTGTCTAAAGGTAGAGATCGAAATAGCAAAATTGAGGATCATTGTCAAATAGTATGTCTTTAAACGATATCAAGACAACGATGTTTCTTAAATCGGTGCCCTTTCCAAGATGGACAAAGAGCAACTGTTTTGAATACCCAAGTGATTTTTAAAATATTACTCTAAGGGTTGTTCTCATTTTCTTTTGTTGCTTGAGTTATTATACAAAATCTTTGGCTGACACATTCTACAGCCTTTTCACATTCTTGGCTGACACATTCTACAGCCTTTTCCATGCGTACAGCGTCAACAAAAACAGCTGTTTGTATCAATAGTGCAAACCGGAAGATGGTGTTAGCCAACAGAGACCAGAAGACCATACAATGGATCGGCCGAAATGATATGTCAAAACAACAAAAACCTTTCACGGCTTATCAACTTTTTGTGGATCAATTAAAGTCGAAATATATTTCGGATTCTAAGCAATACAGTACCATATGTTATCAGGCAGTCTCACATATAAGTACTGACCGGGCTCAACGTTGCTTAACTTCGTGATCAGTGTTTTCTGTGTGATTTCACCGTAGGCAAAACAGCAAAAAGGACGAGATTAATTACCTCAGATCACATAGAACGGGAATGACTGATCTCAAAATTACAGAAATCAACTTGATTTCCAGTTATTCTTTGTCTTAAATATTGTCCCATTGTACGTAAACGGTTTAAAGCGTTATATAATTCATCGCAAAAACTAAATTAGTATGATTATATTCTTTCCACTATGACACTGACTACGCAGCTAATTTGATATTCACTTTCAAAAACTTTCAAAGTGGTCGTTGAATAGGAATAAATTCCACAAAATGACGTAAAAATGAAAATTTCAAAGGTAATGAAGATTCAAAAATACGGATAAAGATTCCTTTAAGAGATACACGAGATTTCAAACATTGAAGTACCGTGTTCCTTATAATGTATGCATTGAACATGATTGTCGCTATTTAGTTCAATTATTTAATATTCCGGTGCCATAATTCTCTGAGATGTTTTTATTATTTAAAAAAAAATAATATTCATTATTTTGTCTTACAAGTTGCGAAACTGCTTCTTTTCTATTTTTATCTCTTATACAAAAAATTGGAAATCGACTGGTGTGTTGAAAATGACTTGTTTAATCGAACTCTATAGCTTTGTACTGTATCGTTATGGATGTGGAATTTCATTTCTAAAGGTTAACTTACAATTGCTAAGGTGTGACATTTTTGTAGCTAAAATGCGTGAAACTCGGAATTTGACAGAGGAATTGTGACAAAAACAGATGAAAATATGCTTTCAAGATATTCTTTCTTGTTGTGTATTTTTAAAAAAAAACAGCAATAAAAATCACACTTTTCTGTTTTCTTACCAACGTCTTTCTGTAAAATCATGAATTTTTAGTCCTTTTAGATACTAAAATTAGAACGTGCTCTGAAATGAGTGTTTGCTCTCGGAAGTGAACTAAAATCCGGTGTATCGTAAACACACGCTCGCAGATAAGTTGAATAACCTGCATACCTTTCGGACGTTGCATATTCATTACTTCTTTTATTACTAATGATCTGTCTAGGGTACATCCTCATATTATTAGCAAACATCTATGCAGAAGATATTACAGTTTATGGATGCACTTCGAAAAATCAAAATGATCGGAGAATTGCATATATTCTCTCCTTGCTTTAACAATTCAAAGGGAGATAACTGAGGCTCCATGTTGGGTTCACGCTATGTTTGAACATATGTTGGGTTCACGCCAGACCTCAACTAAAGTTTATAAATAAGACCCATTCTTAAAGATAGTAGAAAAATGGTCGTCTAGTTCTATCGATCCATGGGGTATCTGACTCCGTTTTTCAAACTTTATCTTCACAAGAGTTAGATTACACGAAAAGTCAGATTAAACCCCAAAATGCAATATTCGGATATATAGGGACTGGAGCCGTTCAATCCACAATTTCTCGTATGGATAGAGACCAAAATCGTTTAATCGGTCTTGCGAAGGAAGACATATTTTCTACTCTGTCAAAACAGCTTGGATGCTGTCTTCAGGATTCAATATTTACATTATTTACATTCGAATTAATTTCCTCATCTTAGTGGAAGCTGGGCTTTTACTCAAGAAACCAGAGAGGCATTATGACCGAAAAGTTGTGATAATAACAGTAATAGTCCGAATGAAATAATGTAAAACATATTGAAATAAATACCTTTTGCTAAAATGGTATTGACAATCTTTCCTTGTAATGAATTGTTCTATGAATTCACATTTGCAGGAATGTCATTTGAATTTTTTATACTAAAGTCTACACAATCTAAGGCTCAAAAACCACTCAAGGTAGTGGGTTACAGTCAAAATGGTAATGATGAATTAGATGTGCAACATGAATGGAATAAAAAGTGATATTGAGTGGATATTATGAGGAAAAGGAGTATAAGTAACTATTGACCATTGACTCTTAAGAGGTTAAGATTGTTGTCTTCAAGGTTGCCTCCATGAAAGAGCCTGTTCCACGAGTAGCGGTTCTTGGGAAAAAAACTATCTTAGTGGATCTTTATTCTTATATTTGGAACACGGGGAAGTGAGAGTGATTCAACTCTATAAAAGTAACAAGATGTGACTTAACTGTAATGGTCTGAATTCGTGGAACTAATGAATGAAGGTCGTCTGAACGTTTGCCATGGAAATAGCGATAGAGTAGCAATGGGATTGCTACGTTGCGTCCGTGGGAAATACGTTATAGAATGGAAAATTATACCTTCCTCCACAAGACTGCATAAACGATTTTGAATTCGATCACGGCTGGAAAGGAAATGACTGTGCAGTAGGGCAGGTCGATTCTGGAATCATGGTAGTGCACTCAGTTCGAAAGTTGAGGTTTCCTATGATAAATAAAGACACATTTTTTTTTCCCAAGTTGTTACCATTTGAGTATGAGGAAACGAGTTTAAAAGATTAAGTTTAATTTAATTCCGGTGAAAAATTTATAATTTACTGAAGCTTTACAAATTGTATATGAACAAGATGCATGTTACAAGAACAGTATTATTAATCCATTGTGCCATGAAATAAAACTTTCATTTACCTCAAAGGGAAATTATATTGAACAATTTAGTTATATTATGATGTAATGTTATACAGTGCAGTATTTTTAGTGTGATTTTGAATAAACAATGCAAATTTAAAACATTTTTCCTATAATTTGTATTATGGTATTGTATACATTTTTATCTATTTTTTAAATTATGATCTAAGAAATCTTATTCATTGAGTAGGCTTTTTTGTAATCTTTTACAATTTTTTCACACAGTTTTTACTTATCGAATATAGTAAAAAAAACTGCATATTTTGATTATGGTGATTCATAAATAAAATTCTGGTTTGAATATATATATTTTATTCAATGTATGTAATACAAAGGATATGAACATTATTTGGATTTATTCTTGAAATAGTAAAATTTTGAAGTCAGATTGTAAGCAAAAACCTATGGAAATTAGGTATTTCTGTACATTTTTTCAGACGATCTTTAAAAATAAATGCTCAACAATTTCTAAAAGTTAGGAATTTAATTTTTGGCATAAATACTTATCACATCAAACTCTAGCTTTAACAACGAGTTCAATGTTGATTTACTAAACATTTACTAAAATAAATTTTAAGATAAAATAAAATTGATTTACTAAGAATAAGTGAAAAATCAACCTGCCCTATTGAGCAGCTCCGGCCCAGTAATAAACCTGTTTTTTGGTCTAATCTGATTCTTAGAAAGATCCAACATGGCAGAAAGAGACGTATACTTTATGGAAAGTTAGAATGAGTCGACCATTTTTCATGCTTCTTTAGTAAGTGTTCGCGTAAAAGAGATCTACGATATCTGAAATGAATCTAAGATCAAGAAAGTGCTCAAAGCATGGATCCTCATTAAGAGTTTAACGGTTCATCGTAAACGGAGAAAACTCGAAGTTCGATACATTACCAGAATAAGGAAATGGAAATCCAAAAAATATATATGTATTCCGAGATATTGGACTTATGTCACTCAAGTTTGTAAAGGACAAATATGTGACTTTTACTTATGAGAATTAAACAAGAAAGATTTCTGTCTGAATTTCTGGGATGAAGAGTTATCATTATCTACACTATATACATTCAGACTATTGTCCTCATCTTTGCTGTTCTTATCACCTGATTGCCTTCTGTCTGAATTTCTGGCATGAAGAGTTATCATTATCTACACTATATACATTCGGAATATCGTCCTCATCTTTTTTGTTGTTATCACAACTTTTCGACCATTGTGCAGTCAGTTGTGCCAAGAAAAACTTCATTGTTATGTAAGTTTCTTTGAAGATGCTTCAAAGTTAAAAAATAAAGGTAATATTTAAGTAATTTTGCAATTGTTTTGTTATATTCTCCGCACCTGTAATCTATGTATTTATCTTCTTCTGAACTCTATATTTGCATATAAAAAGAACTTTTTAAATCATTAAAATGAAGAATACCCCTAAAAATCTAACGCGAAACTAAAGAAATAAAAAACGCGATCAGATGTGGCGCAAGGCCGAATTTAATGTGGGGTGTTCGAGCCCGTAGGCCAAAAATTCCCCGTATAAAACTCTGTTTGCAGAGACGAGAGTCTGCTCTTCGACATAGCCTCGTCTGATGATTCTCCGCATGGAGGCAGAGAGTTTGACCAGCACAGCTGGAGACGAACCTCCAACTCTAGACTAATTCCCGAAGAGAGGTTATTTACCTCACTTCCCCGCGAGGCAGGACGTGGCACAAGGCCGTTTTTAATGCGGGGTTAAAACCGAGCCCGTGGGCTAGAGCAAAAATTCCCCATAGACCCCGTAAAAACGGGGTCAGGTAGCTGTCTACCACCCCCAGACTGAAGGCAGAGAGTTCGACCAGCTTAGCTGGAGTACAATCTCCAACTAATTCCCAAACCTAGTCCGCGGTATATCCTATGCTCACTATATATATCTATCGATATAGTCAGTCCACAATAGGCGATAGGGAGAGTGAGACATTCCATTACAACAATATGCTAATAGAAAATAAAGCTACGACTTTTTATATGTTTCAATATAGTTGGAAACGATCACATGTACAGATCAATATATACATAGGTTCTTCAAAGCAAGGAGTACATCAACAGTATTATTACATGTTAGAACCTCTTTTGGCGTTAAAACGGTTTTATTCTGGTATGCATACCATTCTGCGGATAGAGAATATAATCTTACAATATACTATTCCCGGTTTCTTCCACCTGTTGATGCAATACAGCCATAGTTAAAGGTGGGCGAACTGAATTAGACTGACAGTCATGCTGATCAGAGAAGTTGTCGAATATGTTACAGTACATTCTGAGTAGCACAGGCATTATGATGGCGGGCATTATCCTTCTGCAATAGTGCATTCCATTCTTGCTGCGGGAATCACAGCAAAATGAGCATCAAACTGCTCGACAAAACACTAAAGGGGTCAGGCCTGGGTGTTGTAGGCGAATATACTCTGAAAAACCGTTTCTCAGGTTTACGTCGCAAAGGCTCTTCACTTGTATGAAGGTAGAACTTGCTCTTGATACTACAGACCTTCATTCGATCTCGACGGTAACCTTCTTGTGACACAACTTGAGATGTGAATAACAGTGTGATGAAATGTGGAAGCCTCCGCAATAGTCCTCTTAGTTTTGCTGGAAGTAAACAATTTCCAATTTGCTCTGATATTTACTGTGGACGCCTTACGATCTGCCAATGTTGCTCTTAAAAATTTCTTAAAAATGCATAGATTTAGTGGCCGTCCAGAATCCGATCTGTTGGTGTTGGCCATCCAGAACCCGATCAACGAAACTAGGTATGTTCACTTGACCACTTGTACCCACATCGATACACCACAACCTGTTACGTCCAACATGAACAGCCATTCTCTGAAATGACACCCCGGCCCAGTGAAGCCACCCAATGCCACCCCTACCCAACAACTCTAATTGAACAAAAAGAACACGTCTATGTCTCCGTCGCATTTCACCTGTTTACACTGGACTCTTTCACCGCACTGTCTAAAACTCAAATACAGATGGTGTACTGTTACTAAGTTACAAGATGGCTGATGACTTTGAGTAGTTTATCAGAATATTTACAGCACTCTAGAATGCACACACTGTACCCACATAATAATTGTTATTGTTCTTTGGGTTGTTGCATTTCTATTTCCCGTTAATGTTTATTGCGTTTTTGTATAACAATCTTTCCTCTATTTGAGATTAGTTCAATCGGTACGGGAACAACAATGCAAGGCGGTAGCAATTTGTGTTCTAAAAGTGTTTTTCTTTTCTTTTTTGTTGTCTGTACTTTGAAAATCCACTCCATTTCAGCTCGAAGAAGATAGTACGTTTTTCACATATTATTTCGAACCAGTTTCCTCTTTATATTTTCTTTTTTTTTTTTTTTTTGTCTTTATTTTATTGCAACATCTCCGCAGATGTACTCACTGTTCTTCATAAAAGGTCTGACATTAACAAGAGCCTTTTATTATCTTTCGAAAATATTCAGATCTTGGGAATCTATCCTGAAATTTAATGTTTTGTTTTTTTATAAAATATGGCAATTAAAAAAAGAAAAAATGAACCTGCCTGTCAAGCGGGGATACTTATCCCTATAGTACCGAGGAACCAACCAGGAGGAGAATCAGTGTAAGAGAAAATGTCATTTGACCATCTGTATTTGTAAAATGGCGGATTATTGTTTTTCTTTTTTTTTTTAATCATTTCACCACAAGCAATACAATAAAGCTACTAAGATCCAAGTTTGAGAGAGAAAAAAAACATCATTAAAGAGAGAGACCAATAAAACATGGAAATTAAAAAGATAACGACTGACACTGCATTTAAATTTTTGAACTGCCTTTCTTACCTCTTACATTTATAACAACTTAATTCAACAACACTCTACCTTGGGTGGCTCTTGGGTCTTGTATTTGGTGAATAAGGAGTAAAAAAGAGGAAGTTAATACGTTTTATTAAACGTCATTATTTACAGTTTGCAATAGAAAAGGAAGTACAAATATATCGACTTCGTGAAGTTACCATAACCTGAAGGTGCTTTGCTTATCACTTTGGAGAAAGAGAGTCGCTTGGTGCATGCATATATGTAGATGAGGTGGCTTTTTGTAGTTGAGTGACCTTGACCTGATGCAAAGTCCAGTATATTTATTAATTTCTGATTTGTTACAAGATGCACACACTATGCAAAACTATTTTTATTAATTTATCCATACTTCGCCTATATTATCTAACATAACTTTATAGATGATCCAATACCAGAATGAGGTAATGAATGGTTATTAAATATAGATTTACGTAAAGTTAGTTTATAAAATGTATAGGATAAAAAGTTGGTACGTCACGTAATAACTTAGAATTATTACACGCCACTGGAAATTATTTAACATGACTAAAATGTTAATTAGATTGCAAATTACAGTAATCTATTTGTATCGCAAAAGACAGCCATGATATAAAATCAGTTAGTCTGGGATGTGTTTTAACAGAGGACGGAAAGTGCGACACTGAAATCCGAAGGTGCACTGGAATGGCAAATGATGCTTTCCATAAGTTTAGCATATTAAGAAACAGAAAACAATCGCTAGAAACAAAGAAAACAGTATTGAACTGTTATATATCAATCCTCGTATATGGCAATGAATGCAGGACAATCTCCTCACAGATGAAGAAAACACTTGAAGAAACAAAAATGGGGCACTACAGAAAGATGCTGAGAATACCACGGACGGAAGATGTCAGCAACGTCGAAGTTCTAGAGGAAATGAAAACAAAAAGGACACTTATACTGAGACAGTTGAATTCTCTTAAGTAAATAATAATTGGAAAATTTCATTACTCGCAGGACCCATTGAAGCCAAGTGGGGCAGAGTGGTAAGATTTAGGAGAAATAAGACAAAAATCAAAATTTATTAAGAGCTACAAAGGACAGGAGAACCATTATCCCCAACGGCCTGAAGGGACACGGCACATAGAAGAAAAAGAAAAAAAAGAAAAAATCTCCTAATATAATATAATGTTATGGAGAAAGATGGGCCCCGCCACATTAAAACGCCTAAAACACGCCACATGACGGCTGTTCCAACGATTCCTTTCGGGTTTAAAGGCGAAAGCCAAATCAAAAAAAAAAAGCCATGTCATTTAATATGTCATGTTTTAAGAATTGTAGGCAGTAAATTAATGATTTTAGCGGTCTTAAACTGTGAAAAACATCACATCGTGGTTTATATCTCATTAAAATCACTGTTTCTTGTGAAATCCGAAGACACATTGTAAGAACAAAAATGCCTTCCAAAAACTAAACAAAGTATTAAGAAAATGGAAAATTTCGTTAGAAACATAGAAGAGCGCTCAACTATGGTGCAGTATCAATCCTCCTATACGATATTGAATACTGTATAATCTACTCACACATGAAGAGGAGATTTGAGGAAACAGGTATGTGGTTCTACAGAATTATACTGAGAATACAATGAACGGAGCATCTAATCCACGGTGAAGTTTTAAGGAAAATTCAAACAAAAACGTCACTTATACTTAGAAGCAGAAAGAGACGGATGAAATATGTGGTATAGATAATTAGGAAAGAAGGCTTAGAAAATATGATACTTACAGGATATACTGAAAACAAGAGGGACAGGGAGAAATAGTGAGTAAACCTAACGAAGACTGGGAGAGTGGGCGGCATAATAAAACAACAAATATTGCTAAGTGTTACAAAGGATAGGAAGTTGTGGAAAGTGATGATCACCCACGTCTTGAAGTGTCAGGGCGTGGGTGATCATGACTTCTTGAAAAAGAGAACTTCCAATGAGGTAACGAAAAGGGGAGTGCGCCTACCAGCAACTGTCTGCCGAAAATAGATTACTTTGACTTAGGTTGTATCAACTTTTGGAAAAGAAACAAAGATGGACGAGTATTCCACTTATTAGTTGGTGTAATATTGTACCAAATTTAAACAAATGCCGCCAATAATCAAACGATACTCAGATAAACGAGAAACGATAGAGCAGTTACAGAACATTGTTGCTACGCAGTATTATTAAACGAGTACTTCTAATATTGAATAATTCAAAAGAACAGTTAGAATGCAGTAAAATGTTTGGCATGATTGGTGACAAGTTTGCGAGAAAAAAAAAAAACGACCATACTCCCAAATATATGTAAGCTCTTAAATTATTTTGGGTTTAGATCAGTCTGTTATGTGCCGTGCGAAATACACGCTTAGGTGATCATGTATCTTTCGATACACGACTGACGAGGCATATTTTTCCCCGCAGTAGGTTGCCATTTCTTTCTGCGGTAGACCAGTTGTCATCAAAGGCAACCCGGTCTGTCCTGCTATTTACCCATAGCTGGGGGGGGAGAGAAGATGATTCATACTTTTCCTAAGCACGTAAGTGAATTTAATGGATTCGACTGGAATTCGAACTCAGCTCTCCGATTTCTCAATCCGAGCCGCTATCCACTACTCCACTCCTTTAGATAGAATTACAATTCACGAAACTTTTTTTTTATCAAAGAGTAAAGTTATCTTGCACGCATAAAATAAAGCTCTAATTTAAAAAAAAAAAAGTAAACAGGCATTTAAATTTAAATCGTTTTTTATGTTATTTCATCATTAAACCCGAGATTATCAAATAAACAGCCATCATTAGTAAATATTTTGTGCATTAACTGTGCCGTACCCTATTAGAACTCCAGTTTTTAAAATAGGCATCCACATCTCATATGACAAAAAAGTTCTTACTTTCATCCGGTTCAGCGCACCCACTTCCGGAATACCAGTCATAAAACATTTTCTGACTAATCAGAAAAAGGCCCATGCGGTTTTCTTAGCAACCGTTTTTAGCCTCTCATTGACGCTAAAGACAACGTTGACTTCAACCAGGAAGGCAATTCCGACCTGGTTATATTTAGCGACAGACCACCACCACACCCTACCACGGCAAGCAAGCTTAATGGACGCAGCAGACTACACGAGTGTCCATGCCATCAGCAACGGCGATGTCTTCGACCAGCGACGAAAGCAGCAACAGCAGAGACCAACTCTTGACTATTATAATGCGATAATTCGTAGAATATTTCTTCCACGAGTCTATCTCCCTCGACTATATATGCGTATCCATTTTTTCCACGTGTCTATCCCGACTAAAACCTTGTGTTATACGCTGAACTAACTCTCAGTCTCCCACTACTGATATACGATACTTCGGACCGAGCAAACAGTCGAACCTTGTAGATCATGAGAAATAAAAACTCTTTCCTTTATCTCAATCACGTCTTATCTCCATTTATGGTTTTGTTTGTTCCACTATCTTTTTCTTGTTAGCTGTAAGACCGCCATTACTAGTACTGTAATATTGCTATAACTTTTTTGTTCCATCTCAATAGTTTATGATTTTATTCAAACAATCCGAAAGGTGCAGTTATTGCTGTCTTAAGAATATTAAGAGAATCTACTTTTATGAAACGATAATCCCATTTTTGAAAAAAAAACATAAAACGGCATTTGTTGGCAAGTTTAGAATTAGATGAATTGATATTGGGTATATATTACCGATCACATTTTGCAATAAGTTTCAAAGCACGGTAATCGATGAAGTATCAATAATGATAGTCATATTTTGAAACCAGATAAACTTTTAAAAGGTGATATCACTCCGGAATTCTGTACTTTAAAAAAGATTTTTGTTTGGGCCGTTTTAGATTTTTGCAGAAATCCATGTATCTGGGGCAAAAACGGGATTATGATTTCTCATATCTGTCCTATGATAAATTCCACAGTATTTTTCAGTAGTGTTTCCATGAGGTAACCTAACACTCGGATACATTTTTTAATCTTGATCTATTTGCGAAGGAATTAATAATGGCGTTAACTATTAAATTTTATTGTTTTTGTAATTTTGTCTAGAATAATTCTATTTTTCCAGTCTATTTTTAAACTAAATTTATTCGAAGAATTAAGGTGCCGTAAAGGATTAATAATGTTAACGTTCACGAAACTTTATTGGATCGATCTTTATTAAAAGCACTTTATTTTGGTATTTTATTTGTCATCACGGATTTGATTTATGTAGGATTTTGGTTCACAAGAAAAATTTCTAAGACAAAAATATTAGTATGAGTATCAGTAAGAAATTATTTTTTTTTTTAGCTTCTAGTTGCACGAAGACCTTTAGAAGTGGCGAGTTTATTGGAGCCCAACTACTTTATCGCGTTACTCAGACCAGAGATTGGCGGTCTTGAACAAGGTTCACACTTGAAGGTTACTTTACTTAGGCAACCAGCACCAACGTTTACATGTTCTCCTACTACCAACTATGGTTATTGTTCTTTAAAATTTGCTTCGACTCCTGTTAGGGACGTTATGCATTTTTATGATATTTTTTAATTATAACGTTATTTGTTCGTGTTTTAAAGAGAAGACCGGCATTTTTATTCAATAAAGTTAGCTCACCTGCTAGTTTGCCTAACTGAGTAGGAGGCTGTATTTTTTCACCAAACGATGACAGATGCTGTAGATGAGGATAATGCTTGCAATACTCATATTTTATTTTTTATTTCTTAATTTTCTAAATTTACTGTTTCTTCATTGACGTTGATACGATCTGTAATTGATAACATTTCTTGTAAATAGACTGATGGGTGTCCTGTGGTTAGTGATGTCTTCAAAAGCCCGTTCAGCATTTCAGCGTTTGTCTTTTCATAGTCTTGTTTAATTCATCATATATTTAAGAATCTAACACTAATAATGTGCGGTGGGCACTTCGTAGTTGAGTCATGGTTCGCAAGATTGTCTCGCTAGATCAATTACGACTGAGTACTGAGTTTGATCCTCATTGGTTGATTCCTACTTTCGGCCTTGTGCCACATCTAATCTATGCTTAGTAAATCACTAGTGATGTGCGGATAATGGTCAGTGGCTCAGTGAAAAAGAGTGCATCTACACCTGTAATTCGACGAGAGAATAAAAGTATTTTAATCCTCATTGGGTGGCTTATATTTTGGCATAGAAAACAGATTAAACTAATTTAAGTTGATATCGATATTTTCCTGCATCGTCTTTTTTTCCCGCCATTCGTAAATTAGACATAGCAAGCTATTTTAAGCAAGTCTTTTCTTGCTTTGAATATTGCTGCCACATCTGGTTTGGTGCTTTTGCTATATATTTAGAGATTTTTAATAAAATACAAAGAAGAATACGCAATGTTAATCGTCCTAACCTACGTCATCTCGGCTTCATTCACTTTTCTACCGCCGTAACATAGCTTCCATCTGCCTTTTCTATAAATATTTTAAGATAATTGTTCTGAGGAACTTCTCTATGGTAGCTAGACTTTATGGATTTAAGCGAAGTACTAGATTGAAATGGCTAGATGTAATCTCAGGTTCTGTACTATGAGTTTGTTCTATTGCACTTCTCGCTTGTGGAACTCCCTTCTAACTTCTTGTTTTCCAGTGAACTTTGATTTTCAAAAATTTAAATGCAATGTTAATTGTTATCTTCAGTCTTCTTAATTTTTGTTCTTTTATTGTTCTATCTTCTTAATAGTGTGTTTTGTTGTTGTTTTTTTGTTTTTTTTCATATTCTCAGTAACCTCTTGCATCATAGTGGTTCTATTGCCTTGCTTGGGTGAAATGATAAAAAAAAAATATGCCAGCAACGTATAAATTCTAGACGTTGCTAAATATTTTCGTTTAGGCCAGAGATTAAGGACCATAAGGAACTCCGATACCAAAAATCTTTGCTCTTTCTTCGTCACTCTGTATAGCATTGTTATACTGTATATGTGTACAAATATCTTTGAGTATAGTTATATGTCTACTGATTTGTTTCATTTATTACCTACTTTTATTGATTTCCTTTAACGAATGCAGACTCAGTATACGTATATAATGCCTATGAGAGTTGGGTACAGGGAGTGTACTATGCCCGTGTCCGCGAGTCTAAAGTGAACCAGTGAAGTCGCGGATATCCCGGAATCTTTGGAAATTTTTGCATTCATTGAAGACTATTATTTTGTTTAAGTCATTCGGTTTATGGTAGACAGCCGTAGTGGATAAAAAACAAAGTTAATGGAGAAAGGAAAAGCCCTGAAAGAAGCTTTATGTCTCTTGATAAAATCCCTCTTAAAAGGCACGGCGTTACAAAAATAAAATGTCGGGGTACCATTTATGCTTTTTCTTTTTTTAATCAATTCACGCCAAGCAAGGCGATAATGTCACTAAGACGCACGTGACTATTGGGAATGAAAGAGAATGGGATGACTTTAGAAGGAACCAGAAACCCAATGCTAAACAGAAAACAACGAATAAACTCCTACACCAGTTCAAAAGAACGAGGAGGAATGGAAATTGGACGATAGACGAATTCTACTCCGATTGCGGGAAATAAATAAATAGTAAATAAAATTTCCGAGTTTAGGCGGAGATGTTAGAAGTATAGAGTGTAAGTAGACTTTAGAAAGAACCAGAAACCCAATCCTAAACAGGAAACAAGGGATAAACCGCTACACCTGTTCAAAAGAAGTGTAGAGGTTTATCTACTACTATTACCTAAATGAAATGTTAAAAGTGAAAGTGCTAAGTCAGATATGAAGTTCCTCTCATAAAATGAATATTTTTGGATCTATTATCCTAAAATAAACATTTTCTTTTTTCTATCGATTTTAAATACACGGTTTTTTTTTTGGGGGGGGTCGCTTGTGCTTATTTTCTGAATTGATACTTATAGACATTTTCCCGCGTGGAATATTTTTATAGAAGTATTAGTTTTAAAAAGTGCAGAGGAAGAAGTTTTCTTCTTTTAAAAATTTATGGCAGTAATGATTGTAGACAAAATTATACAGCTTATTTCAATAGCATTTTATAGTTTACGTTCAAAAATACAAAAACTTCTGTTTAGTTTTCAGTTAATGGAGAAATGATGAGAATGCTGTAGCCGCTCCTCCAGCATTTCCTTTAACACCATGGATCCTCAAAGGTCCTGCTATATAATAAACAATTCTCTGTTTAAGAAAATCAGCAAACAATAAAAATCAGATACAGGAAATATTTCCTAAAATTGGCCGTCAAAGAGACGAAAGAGTTTTTGTTGTAGTTATCGTAGCTGTTGTTTTTTTTTTGGTGGGAGAGGGTTTCTACTCAGACAAGCCCCAAAACTTGAAAGAAAACTCACTAAATGACCCACGAGATGCACGCAGGGGACACTCATTTTTACGTTTTAAGTTTCGTTTCCGTCTCATTGAAAAGTTGAGAAAAATTAAGCAAATATCGTCAAAATTAAACGTCTACCTACTGATAAACAAAGTCATCAAATTTGTCGATTTTGTAATGTTTTACAAGTAATGTTTTTCACATTCAATAATGTTTTTTTTAAAAACAACTCCACATGCATGCATACATCGTGATTACCGTATATTACTCAGAGGAGTGCCGCCCCTCGCACCACACATCATTTGTGATGTCTTCCATCTCGTTTCTGCGTCCATGGTTCCTTAGATGACTTTTGAGATCAGCGTTCGATTTCAGATACGACGAATAAACTCTGTATCCTTGATTGACTGGATCTGCATGACTTAAAACTTTCCAGGTATTTTTGAAGGCCGATTGTTCTAGTTTTGTAAGACAGTTCTAGTTGAATTAATCCTTTGCCTTCTGCAGATCTGGGCACATACAGACGATCAGCATCAGCCTTGTGCTGATGCATGCGGTGGCAAGTGATAAGCTTTCTCGTCTTCGCATCCATTCACTTAATGCCAGCTATGGTGCAGTTAAGGATGTTGAAACTGTATTGCCCCGTGAGAACAGCCAAGATGTTTATGTCTGATAACCTGTTTTTTTTTAATTCAATGCGGTATTCAATACCAGACGCACACGCATGTAGTATTCTTTTCTTCCGCTGTATTCCATTTCCTTCGCTAATTCCTAGGTACCTATAGGCTTCTTATTGTTCCAGTTCCCTAATCTTTGTAACAAAATCTAGATCTATTGAGTGTGTTTCTGTAATTCCCCCTTTCTTGAATGTTACTTTTGCACACTTATCTAATCTGAAATCCAAATCTATGTCGATACTGAAACATTTTACAGTATTGAGGAGATTCTTCAACTGATTGTCGTCTTTGGCAAAGAGTTTGAGATCATCCATGTTGAGTAGGTGATTGAATACTTTCTTGTTTACTTTGTATCCAAAGCTATTATTGTTTAGTTTATGCGTAAGAGGGATTAAGGAGATACAAAACAGAAGGGGTGACAGGGAGTCTTCTTGAAAGAGTCCTCGTCGGATATTCAGGCGGGTGGAGGTAGCAGTGCCTCTGGTATGATTTAGGTATAATGTTGTTTTCCACATTCTCATGTTATGTTTAAGGAAATTTACTATTACCGGGGAGGCTTTGTACATTTTCAAAGTCTTAAGGAACCAGGAGTGCGGCACACTATCAAAGACTTTATGGTAATCTACCCATCCTGTGCTGAGATTTCTACCTCTGTTCCTGGAATTTTCCAGGATAATTTTCTTTATCTGTAGTTGATCTTTGCAACCATATGAACCTCTCTGGCATCTCTTCTGTTCCAGTGGAAGTATGTTTTCTTCGAGGAAAGAGTAAGTGCAGTTCATCAAGACAGACGTGATCAATTTATACGTGGTGGACAGGCATGTTATTGGCCTATAATTTTTTCGGATCATGTTTTTCACCCGTTTTTGGCATGAGATATGTAATACCTTCAGTGATACATTCTAAGATTATTAATAAGCATTGATTAAGTTTATGCAAGGGTTTTATGGATTGATGACATGATAAGGCAAAAATTTGGTACCTTGTGATTTCTATTTTAGGGATTTCGTTAGAGCTTGTCTAACCTTATTCTTAGTTATCCCACTCATGTAAATGTCTATTCATCATTCGTTCTTCTTGTTGGATCAATTCTGCATTCTGGTTATATTCCTTTGGGCTGCTCCAAATATTCTTCCAACATTTCTGCACTTTTTCAATAGATGGTGACTTTTTGATTATTATTATTATTATTTCTTCATACCATTGTGCAGATCACAGCTTGGGATCAACTAATGTTAAATCTCTTGAAATCGCCAGCATCTGTTGAGCTTACCGCCATATCACGTTGAAACACCACTTCTCGCACGTTAAGCAACGTCGAACCTGAGTAGTACTTAGATCTAATACCAGGTACTGTAAGTTTGTATGTGCGGATGATATAATGAATAACGATTCTGAATTGAAAATCAGAGGGCCGAGTTCCAATTCCAATTGGATACGTTATATTCACTTGTACACAAATACCCTTGGGAAAGGTATGAATCCAACTCTCGTCACCCAGTAAATTTTTATTATCTCCAAAATATTCTTAAAATCTAAAAATATTCTCTGCCTTTAAATAAACAGCAAAAGGTTGATAAGGCGTAAAAGCATCATTAAAATTTAACATCTGTTTTAAAAGTGCTACTTGTTGGAAGTGCCTGATTTTTGTTTTCCTTCGAATCTTTGATTTTCATTCTTGCAAACTGTATCTGGGGATTTCTTTAGTGTTCCAATGATCGTTCTTCTTCTTCTATGCTCCGTGTCCTTTCAGGACGTAGGTTATTATGGCTCTCCACAATTTCATGTCTTTGGTAGCTCTTAATAAATCTTGTCTTTTTGTTATTCTTTCTAAACCCTGTTCCGCCATCCATTTACTCAAGCTCACTAAGTAGGTTATGCGTTATTTTCCTCTTGCCTTGAAGTCCTTTGAGCATCAAATTTTCCAAGATCTCTTTCCTCATTATGTGTCCTAGAAATTTCAAACTCTCTTCAAAATATCTATAATATTCGCTTCTAAATCTGCATGTAATCTGTGTTAGTCAATTTTGTTTAACCATAACATACAAAATACATGCTCCATCATGTGTGGGTGAGAGAGAGAGAGAGAGAGAGAGAGAGAGAGAAGTTGAGTTTATATCTTGAATTTTCTTATGATTCTTATGATTATAAATATGATCTTTCAAAAGTATTCATGAATAGCCACAAAAGGAAAAAGAAAAACAAGGTCTATTTGTAAATGAATGAGTCAGATGTCTCGGTTTCAATATTCTGATTGTGTGTCAAACATCACTGCTATTGTCCATTATTCGCTTTAGTTCTTTGTCAATAGACACACAAACACACACATATAGAGATTTTAACTAACAGACAGAGGGTAAGAAGGTGAATGACATATATATATATATATATATATATATATATATATATATATATATATATATTATTATGTAGTTGTGCGGTAATCCCTCTTTTATGGAAGTTTAGTTGAAAACGACTGACAATGTGTGGTGGTTGAGCTTTTTTTATGTAATTACTCATGTGTATAATATATTTCTTACCGTCCGAATGTTTTCTAAGCTCTTTCGGTTATACTTTTAGCCCTTATGAAAGTTAACTTTTGAATAAGCAGAGTGCGTTTCATGCTCATTTACAAAAAAAAAAAAAAATCACAAGTATCTATTACAATAGTTTTTGTTTTACCAATTCAACCCTGAATATGATTTTGGATGAGATTGAAAGTACTTGGGAAAATAAAAGGAATGAGAAAACTATGAAGCCTTCCTTAACGAGTTTAATTGCAGCATTAAGAAATTTATCTGTTAATTTGGAATGATTAAAATAAAAATAAGTAGACATAATATGCCTAGATTATTCAACAAAACACGCTTGAAGATATGCTGCCTAATTATACGTACATACATACATGCATATATATATATATATATAGCTTATATTTAAAGTACAGTGTATGTGTGTTTGTGCGTGTGTGTCCAAGCCACACCTCCGCTCCCACAGATCCGATTTAAGTGAGTCATAGCTCATTCAAAATCACTAGAAAAGTTAGTTTTCATGGTTCAAGAGGAGTAACTTTATTTTCCTTTAGTATCCAAAATTGCAGCTCGCTTAAAATTTTAAGCTAGCTCCTGTGTAAGAAACTTTGGCCATCATCACAATAGTTAGGGAGGAGTACATGTAATAGGTATCAATAAACTACAGAAGAACTCAAAATATATAGTTGCATTTAAGTTTTGAATTAATGTTTAAATTTATCTGTTAAAAGTTAAGCATAATTCTGCTGCTGCTACTTAATTTAAAGACGATTTTCCGTATAAACAATCATTTTTATTTCATAGGTGACTGAACAGGAGACAATTTATAAGATAAAATTAATATAGTATAAAGATGGGAAAATAGAAATTAGAATTAGTTATACATTCAACATTTGAAGAATTAGAGAAACATAATAGCTAATTAAGTAAAACCTATATTATGGAATCCATAATTGTGGAATAATTGTGAAATTCTGAGATTAAACAGCCCCATCTCCACTTTATAGTAATTAACATACTAAAAACTTAATATCTGTATTATATATTATCTACTTCTAGGCAATATCACTCTTCAGGTGTAACTAATCTGCTAGTATATATATATATATATATATATATATATATATATATATATATATATATATATATATATAAGCCTCTGGGTTTGACTTCAATATCCACTTTTATATTTACATACGCTCTGTCACTGATAATGAGAACTTTGATCCATAAATATAGCATACCTTAAAACTATATTTTATCATATATATATATATATATATATATATATATATATAATAATAAATAATACTGCTTTACTATTGTATTGAGCCCTATTTTAAATTAATGTTGTGAACGTTTGAATTTATTTTCGATTCGTTCTCATTTCATTTGACTATAAGTTAAAATAGAAATGTTTAAAGGTGTAATTTGTATAAATGCGGAATTTCCCATAGCTAAATTCTGAAAACACGCTGGTAGCAATGTAAGATATCTTTTTATTTTTTAAATTTATAATGACTTTCAACATAGACCTTTGTAATGTTTGTATATGTGCGTGTGTGTTTAATCATATCACCCCGTGCAAGGTAGTAAAGCCATTAAGACAGAAGGGGTTACTGAGTGTGAACGAATAAGAAAAAAGAGAAGCATTATTTAGGAGCGAAAACAAGAGAAGAGTGATCATGAGGACAGTAGATAACGATAGAGATTGCGGTTGAATTTTCGAAGATCAAATTTGTCTGGAAAGCATGAAACTGGAAGAGAGTTCCACAAGCAAGAAGTGCAAGAAAAGAAACTGTTAGCATAGAAACGGTTACATCTAGTCAATTCAACTATGAATTGATGAGACCGTCTTGCCAATCTAGTACTGCGCTTAAATTCCATGAAAATATTTATAGAAAAGGCACAAGTAAGCTACATTAAGGCGGTAGGAAAGTGACTGAACCCGAAACACCAGGTCAAAACTATTGCTGATTCTTCCTTGAATTGTGTGTGTGTGTGTGTGTGTGTGTGTGTGTGTGTGTGTGTGTGTGTGTGTGTGTGTGAACATACTGAATGTGAATATTTAATAAAGTCAGTAATCTTTCACAGGATCACATTAGCGGAGTACACAGTGAGGATTAGACACACTACTATATAAACAGCATATCTTAAAATCCCTATAAAAACACCTGGAAATGCTTAAAACGGTATATAATACTCGGGATTCTTTAATAAAGGAAATCAGTAATAAGGGGATTGATAAGATTCTACATCAGAATAATTTGCTAGAGTTTTTAAATACCAACTAATTGTATAGTAATGCTTCGATTTCTGTATCTTTATGAGTCTGTTAATGCGACAAAAACGACACATCGTTGTGCGATATCGTTAAAAATAAAATCATTTTCATGTTAATATGACCACTGGTTTCAGAGTAATTTTAATTAAGGATAAATGGATTAATGTTAATGATGACACCAGTCATTATAAGGAAACATTTGACACTCATTGACCAATCAGCAAATACTATTGTCCGTTGAAATTTATAAAATATTTATCTTAAAACATTTTTTCAAGAAAATAGGTTTCTCTAGTTCAGTAACTGTTATCCTTCTTTCCAATATCCATGCTGGTTTCTTTCCTCATTTTTGCTTTACGTAATCTGAAATGTCAATATTTTAATGATGTCATTATTTTCTATTCGAGTTACATGCGATCTCTATTTTAGTTGTGCCTGCTATTGAAAGTTCTCAAGTGATTTGGTTTTTATTATTTGGTACAGTTCTTTGTGATTCTGTAGCGCCAGTTCACAAGCTTCGAAGAAAGATAGTCTCTACCAAAACTCACAGATTTAAAGCCATTTTAACCATTGATCTGAGAAACCGGTTGTACACAGAAGACGGCTTAGATATTTCTGAACGGATGTGGCTCCATGTACGATATCTATATGAAAGCCTCAATATGACTAAGCTGTTGGAGAACATGATTCGAGTTTTCAGGTTAATGTTTTGTAGCAATTTGCGGTGCTGGACGATACGAGCGTAGCCTATTATATGTTCAATTTCCTTATCTCCTATGCTAAATGTTTTATAACTGATCCATACACCGAAGTATTTGGAGTGTTTAATATTTACTAATTCCACAGCCTGAATTTTTATAATGGATTCAGGGTGTGCTCCATGAAATCGGATCTGTGGGAGCGGAGGAGTGGCTTGGACACACACGCACAAACACACATACACTGTACTTTATATATATATATATATATATATATATATAGATAGATAGATAGATAGATATAGCATAATAATTTATTCTGCACCTTATGTCCTAATAGTGGATATATTGGTGAATCTGGAAATAATTTTAGATTTCGCTTCAACAATCATAAACAAACTATACGTCAAAACAATACTTATTCCACTATAGCTGAACACTTTAATCAATCAGGACACTCATTAGAAAACTGTAAATGTTTATTGATAGATTCTGATTTCAGTTCCACATACACACGCAGAAAAAAGAAAAATACTGGATTTTAAATTTAAATACATATAAACTAGGGTTAAATAAAGACTAGGGTATTTTAAATCTTTATAAATATTTCAATGATTAAACATTTTTTAGATATAGTTAAAAAAATTTTATTTCTTATTTTATTTTTTTTATTTTTTAAACAACATCTAAGATATTATTACAGTTAGATTTACGTTAGGAATATTCGTTCCATATCACGTGACCTCCGCCTCTCGCGACGGACGCTACTTGTAAACAAACAGTTATTTCTGAAGAAAGATTGAGGCCAATCTGAAATATCAAATATATATACAAATAGATAAATACTTTCATAAAATAACATTATTATTTTTTTTAATTAGCAACTTTTTCTAGATATAGATATAGATATATAGATATATATATATGCATGTATGTATGTACGTATAATTAGGCTGCATATCTTTAAGCGAGTTTTGTTGAATAATCTAGACATATTATGTCTACTGATTTTTATTTTAATCATTCCAAATTAACAGATCAATTTCTTAATGTTGCAATTACAAAAAAAGAAACAGAAAACTGTGCATTTCTTTGAACATTTAGTTGGTTGATTTTCTGTTCAAGATCCTTCTTATTCGAACTATGAATACCAATGTCGTCAGCATAGTATCCAAGCCACCACCACCACCACCACCACTCATCAGCAGCATATTTGTCGCGGGAGAGAAAACAGGATTGCTGTTTTCTTCTAGTAGATTTGTTTGGGATATTTTATGGAACGAGAATTTCAACGCGTGTTGAAATCCACACAGTGTTTAGTATTGCTGAAATTATTTTTGTAGGGATTTACAAAATATACGTTTCGTTCAATGTTGCAAACCAATCGATGAAATTTGAATAAGCTGATTTATTTGAAAAAAAAAATACTTTGGCAAAACTCAATTTCGCAGTTTTTACGCACTCTAGTAAAACCACCTGTAATTATCTGTTTGCTCTCCCCCCTCCCCCCCAAAATGGTTTCGATCAGTCAATGTATGGCTATTTTGAAGGATATTACAGAGGGACGCTGTAACGAAAGTCACAGAATTTTGTATATAGATAAATGTTTAAATGATCTATATCCATCTCTTCATATCGACGCTTGTAAATGTAAATCGTCTGGGAAAAACTGGAAATATAGACTGGAAAAATAGACTGGGGCTCTCATTTCCTCCTTGTCGTATTCCTGATGAGGTTTAAAATGTTTTTCTATTCAGGTCCTCGCCAGACATGTAAGATTTAAAAAATTTTCTATTAGATCGATGCATTCAATGGATTCAGAGCTTGGAAGGCGGTTTCTAATTGATAAGAAGATTAAGTCTCTATTGATGTTGTCATATGATGCTGTGAAGTCGATCATAACTATCTGGTATATAATTTTCTATTAGGGAGGTACGCAATTTCTTGGAGTTGTTTGATTACGTACATGATATCTTTACATCCCTTACCAGAACGAAAAACAAACTGGGTTGTGACGAGCTGACTTTCATAAAACGATGTTAATATAATCTTCATTAATAATTTCATCCTTAATGGATCCAGTTGAGATACTTATGTACGTGTCAGTCTTGAGGATTTCATTTTTGTTTCTATTCTACATTAATGCTTGATAAACCCCACCATTTTAAAATGCTTTCTGATTCCACATTTTCATAAAATTGTTTTTGAATTCGTAAACTATTTTGAAAAGTTCAGCTTCAATTACAGGTGTTGCTTTATTTTTGCTTGTTTTTCAATAGCTTTCTTCGATAGTAGATTCATGATTGATTATGTTTAAAGACAGACTTTTTAATGATTGGATGTATATTGGTATATGTTCGAGTTCTGTGGGAATGTTTAGTTTAGTGATGTTACGTTTGAAATCTGACTGATGTGTTTCTTTTTTTTTTTTTAAGACCAGGACAATTCTTCTGTGTTGGTTTTGATAGTATGATGCTATTGTGATTGTTTTCTTTTCTTCACATTTTTTCACATTTCCTATGATGTTTGCCTTTATTAATTTAATTTCCAATTTTCCGGAGATATTTTTTTTCTCAAAGAGTTAACACGTTTTTTTTTCTTTGCTAATTGTTTAGTATTTTTCCTTCCATTTTCCTCTGCTGTTTGTTTCTTTCTTGTAATCATCTTTTCAGCTCATGACTGTCGTACACTGGATGTATCTTTTTCCTTATAGGTATTTTTGGAATGGTCTCACGCGCTTCAGCTAATGAATATATGATAGTATTATTTGATTCCTCTACGTTGTTCTAATCAAGATCTATTGACATCAATTTGGACTCTATTTTGTTTTGATATTATGCCTAGGTGTTTTTCGTTGTTTATGTGAGCGAAAGCGTGTTAGTTTAATGACTGATGTTGTCAGTTTAATTACAAGTTGTCTGTGATCAGATTCAATAAATACTCTATACCCTAACATCTGTCACAAACTACCTAAGCTAAGAGTCTGAGATGCTGAAGTCAAAAATCTTTTCTTTTCTTTTTGTTATGTTATCTGGGTTATGCCACGTTTTGCGGTGTTTCATGGGATACTCGAACCATATGCTAAGGATGGAATATATTTTTGAATAACAAAAATTTCACGAGAGTCCTCGATTGCTGTTTGAGGGTGGTTTCAATGAGTGGTGTCGTCTTACCATCAAAAGAGCAGTAGCGTTCAAAAATACTTGAGATAGCATTAAAATCCAGTTTTCTGTTTCATTATTTCTTTTTTGTTTTGTTTTGTTTTTTGTTTTTTTTGTTTTGTTTTGTTTTGTTTTTGTTTTTTGTAATATACAAAGTTTATTTAATCCTGTTTAGAATTTCGTTTTTTTTTTTTTTTTTTTTTTTTCTGAAACTAATTTTTTTTTTATTGGGGCATAACATGATATCACTCGTTTCTTACAGCCAGGAACAACAATGTTGGCAGCCATCAGTCTTTCTGACTACTGTAAGATATTGTCTGTTACAATATCTGATGATTTGCGTATTGCAATTCTAACTACATATTGTCTGTTGTCTCTGTAGACAGTCCAAAATAAATTGTATTCCAAATGTTCAATAGAGTCACTACAGATAAGGTTTAATTTCTTATATTCTTATAAAATGAAAAACATCCAGAAATCATCTGATCCTGACTGGATGTTGATTTGTCCTATTTTCCACTTGAAGAACTTTAAGTCTTGATTTTGTGGTTGATTTTTTAGTTGTTGTTGATAAGTAAGGTGGCTAACTAGACTAAGGGGAATAAATCTATGTGCATTAAGTGCTATTGGTAGAGTTTCCCACTTTTTCTTAATAAAAATAAAATAGATATAAACAGAGAAGAAAATTTCAAGCATAGTAAGAATTAATATTAGGAAGTAACTTGACATCGAGTAGAAACCACCAAAGGCGATATTTAAGCAAATTAAAAACAACAAACTAAAAATGGGTCTTTCTTTTGAACCACCCAACCAAAATAAAGTGAACGAATGAGAAAGAGGAGAGAGTAGAGATTCAAGTGGATGTATAAATACAATAGTTGCAAGTATTTATATATAGTTCAATATTAAACTTCTATATATTTTACAGAGTAGTGTATTGGATTACAGTTCGGAATGAGATATGGGAACCTGAGTTCGAATTCTAGTCGAGTTCATTGCATTTACTTACGGACAAATAACCTTGGGACTGGGTTCTTTATCCGTAGTTGGCAACCAGTCAAACTGAAAAGGACAACTCTGAATTCAATACATCACAGGAACTTTTTTCTGACAAGCAGTATGGCTTTCGTTTCTCCAGGTCAACTGCTGATGCACTGATGATAACAGCAGAAAGAGTGTATCATGCTCTAGATAAAAACGGTGATGCACGGACTGTGGCATTGGGCATCTTAAAATCCCTTGACAGGGTTTGACATTTTCCACAAGCTGAAAAGTTACGGTGTCTCCGGACACATTTTTGAACTGATCCAGTCTTTTCTGTCAAATCATGAAATGAAGGTTATCCTGAACGGCCACTCTTCTCGATCATTTCGTACTAAAGTGGGTGTCTCCCAGAGTTCTATCCTTGGTCCTTCTCTGTTTTTAATTTTCATTAATGATCTTTCCGATGACATCAACTCTCAACATGGTATCTACACTGATGACACAACCATATACTCCTGCCTCGATATTAAGGCTAATCGGTCGAACAAGATGGCAGCCGATGTCCAAAACGGGTTCAAGTCCGTCGTTAAATGGGGCAAAACATGGCTTGTTAATTTTAACGCCTCCACAACTTCGCTCCATTAATCATCTGAGAGACTCCTCTCTGCCTTTCATCGGCGTAGCTGATATTAATCTGCAAGAAATTGATTCGTTGCGCTTTCTCGGACTAAAGTTCTCAGGTGACATAAAGTGGAAAGAGTATATTGTTAGGTCAACTATTAAGAAAGTTGGCTCTTTGTGTCGTGCGGAACAATTTTTCTCTCCAGGATCTTACATATCTATAAGTCTACCATATGTCTATGCTTATTGCTGCCACATATGGCCCGGTTCCTCTGCTATTTACCTCGAGCTCCTTGATAAAATCCAAAGAAGAATCAGCAATATTATTGGTCCTGATCTGGTGGCTTGGCTTCAATAAATTTCTCAGCAACGTAATATTACCTCGCCGTGTCATTTCTCGAAATGGTAATTGTTCAGTTGAGCTCATCGATATGGTACCTTGATTTTTTTTTTCATTTAAAAGGAATACTAGGCTGACGTCGTGATATCATCAATTTACGGTTGAGCTGGCTAGATGTAGCTCTAAATTCTATGTTAACAGTCTCTTTTCTCGTACTCCTCGATTGTAGAACTCCCTTCCGGCCCCATGATTTCCAGCCAACTTTAATCTGCAAAAATTTAAATGCGATGTCAATCGCTTTCTACTGTGCTCCTTATTGCTCTTTCCTCTTCTCACTCAGTATTAATGTTTCTGTTCCTATTCTTCCACACCCTGTAACCCCTTGTGTCTTAGTAGCTCTACTGCTTACATGAAATGATATTGATTAAAAAAAAAATGATAGAGATACCTCAAGTTAGTTCTCTATTTATATATCGCCTAAAATTAACAAAAAGAAAAAAGAAAAAACAACTCATTGAATAAGAGTTGTACAATGAACCATATAATGGATTATGCAACAATTGCAATTTCATTTTATTATTTTACAGATTACACAACAACAACCGAAGACTTAACCACCACCGAAGTGCCTTCGACAACCAAAAAAGTTCCACAACCATCCAAGAATCAGTTTCTGGTACCAGTAAAATACTTGCTAGAATTTGAGCCGGATTATCCATCAACCGCTCGCAGTACATTCCGAGGTTTCTTAGAGCTGGAAATAAAATGTCTTAACCAGACCTCAGCTCTTATCTTGGACAGCCAAGGACTAATCGTGGATAATTCCAGCGTGCGTATACGTCGCACAACAGACACCAAGACAATCAAATTTCACCAGGAAATAAAGAAGGCGACAATACAGTACACCCTGGCCGGAGAGTATTTCGAATCCGGTAACAATTACGTACTTTCGATGAACTACACAGGAACTATCAGCTTTAAAGGCAGTGGTATCTCAGCCACGATGAATCAGAAACAGAATACGTAAGTGGAGAAATGTTTTTGTTTTGTTTTTATCATTTTGGGTCATCCATAGAGAAACACCTTTCAGTGCAGGTTTCTTTCACGTAACATATTTTTAACGGCATCGCCGGCCGTGTTACCCCTTTATTGGCTTTGCCGGGATAAGCCGTTTCTAATTTTCTGAAGATACCTTCTAGGTTTAGAGGTGCAGCTGAGAAAATGGAACATTGACGTAAATACAGGTTGAGAAATCGCGCATTTGACCTGTCTTATTGTTATACTAGAACATACCTATTCTATTGTAAATAGACTCTCCCACAGATAATAAGTAGTAGTAGTAGCAGTGACCAGTGGGTTCAGTGAGTTGGTCTGGGTTCAGTCTGAAGTCGGACGACCAGCTGACCGGTTGAACTCTCAGCCTTCGTGCGGGGAGGAACCCGAAAGTGGCTACGCCGAAGGGCGGATTCTCTTTCGGGGAGGTAAACCGACCCTGATCCCGTTTATACGGGTTCAAAGGGAATATTTTCGGCCGAGCCCACGGGCTCGGAAATCCCGCGTTAATCCGGCCTTGTGCCACATGATGCCCTCGTGGTGGTGGTGGGGGGGGTGACTAAATACTCTCAGTGCGTTGGTGAATCAGTCGATGTCGGACATTAAAGTATCAACCACCACAACTAGATTGCTGCGTCATTAACTATAATTTCAAGTTCCTAACGTTTTGTACGTCGAATCTAATTTAGGACCGACTTAGTGAAATACAAGCCTCCACTGTGAAAACTACTCTATAACACTTATACCCCAACTTTAATAATATTCCGTGTGTTTTTGTATAGATCGAAAGCGACCCCTTCTTTCTAAAAGACAAATAGTTCAGCAAGATGTGTCGATTACAAACTCTGTTCCAGATGGACATGGCTTTCTCTCCCTTTTTTGAAAACGCCATCTTTCGTTAATCCTCTCTGCTTAAATAAATATGGGTTTTCTATCTTGTTATACTTAATTTAATGTCTCAGCATTATTATTCCACCGACGCTTTCTACTACAATACTGGGATGGCCGCATATTTGTGATCAGTATAGTGATTTTCCATGCGTTGCTTACATATGCCGAAAGTATGGGGTACCCAGCGAAGATCGAACTCACTACTCAGTGGTAACTGTTCTAGCGAGACTAGCTTGCTAACCACTACACCGTCTCGAGGTGTCCTTTTATTTTCCAAGCGTAGCATGGATGTGGCACAAGGCCGAAAGTAAGGGGCACTCAGTGATGATTGAACTCACTACTCAGTCGTAATTGTTCTAGCGAGACAAGCTTGCTAACCATTACAACATTATGGTCGGTATATGTCCCGATGTAAACAAATATTTCAAACGTTAATTCTCATATCAGTCAGATCCTCTCCCCAAGTAATATTAGCACAACACAACCTTCTTTTCCATAAAGTTATCAGTAATGTTATGCACTTAAAAATGTTCAGTACTCCTCTTTTGCTCTATCCCAGATAATTTTTACACAAAGATTGACGATAACTTAAAAAGGTATACTTAATATTTTCATTGAAGACAAAATCTTTGGTTGCTATTGTTGATATTTCAGTCAGATATTTTTTTAATCAAATACCTGTTGCCTAGAAACAATTTCAGTTATCTTTATCCTACGTCGTATCTATACAATTACTAGCATAGTACCCGTAAAAAATGACGGGATACTCTGTGCATGAATTGATGTCCTTCGGGCGTTCTACCTAGACTCAAAATGTAGTATATGTGCATACTGTGAAACTATCACACACATATATATGGCCGGTCCAATGGTATCATGCCTCGCCGAATCTATGATACGGGGATCCCACTCTACTACATCTCAAGTGTCATAAGGTAGTATTCATATAAAATATAAATTTTATTGCAACCTAATTATGTACAATAATGGATCATATGCAATATAGGTGAACAATTTAACTAGAAAAATTAAAATAAATTCAATGTATTTAAAGGCAAATGTTAAATAAATCGATAATGTTTCGCGGTAATTTTTAGCATCAACTTGAGATTTTTCTTGTTAAAATGTTTAATAATTTTAGCAGATTCAACATTATGGATGAAAATATAATGAATTTTATATGGTGTTTTTTTTTCGAGAATTAACATGAGCGAAAAGCATTCATAAATTTGGTCGAAAAAATGCCTCAGAATGATGTCAAAATACACAAAAGTTTTTCATCCGTTAATAATGTTGTGCTTAGCTTAATATTTGATGTATATAAATATAGGTAGTAAAAAAGCAAATATTGATAAGATAGCAAAGGTCAAAAAAGTCCCTAATCAGGCTTGCCGCCCGGTCGAGGTGTTCAAGGGTAGTACGCACCGGTCCTGTATTTGAGGTATCTTTTGATGATAAAGCTGAATGCTTCGCTGGTAAAATTTCCTTAAACTCTACTCTTGAATCATCTGAAGTATCTAACTTTCGCACCTAAAAATGAGTCTCTGCTGAGTGATATGCATATAACACCTTCTATGGTTTCTGATATCATCTTTAACTTGGATCTCCACAAAGTATGTGGACCTGATGGTATCCCTGTAATGGTCATTAAGAAGTGTGCTCCCAAAATGGCTCCTGTTCTCTCTAAATAATTAGTAGATAATAAGTGCCTCTCTGCCTCTTGCTTTCCGGTCTGCTGGGAGTCCTCTTCTGTTGTTCCAGTTTTTAAGAACACGGGGAACCGTCCGACACCTCCAATTATTGGCCTATTAGACTTTTACCTCTTTTGGGGAAACTCCTAGAGGTCCTAATCAATGCTGAATTGGTTAAGTGTCTCACATCACTGAGCCTTTTATCAAGCTCTAGCTAAAAATAGTGAAGTCCGGGCTCTAGCTTTGGACATAGCAAAAGCTTTCGACAGGGTTTTGCAAGCAGGTCTTCTCTACATGCTAAAAGTTACGGTAAGTCGCGATATATTTTTGAACTGATTCAATCTTTCCTATCGAATCGTGAAATAAAACTAATCTCTTCCAGTTCCTTTTGTACTCCATCCTTGTTCCTACATTATTTTGATTTTCAATAATGACCTTCCCGATTGCATCGACTTTCAATTTGGTATCTATGATACAACCATTTACTCCTGTCTCGATAGTAAGTTCGATATGGTCAAATTGGCAGCTGATGTCAAACGACATTCAGTCTTTTGTTAACTGGGACAAAAAATGGCTTGTTAATTTTAACGGCTCCAAAACAAAACTGCTCTCTATTAATCGACTGGGAGAAACCTCTCTGCCTCCCTTTAGCTTTTCTATATATACTTTCATGGTAATTGTTCGGATGAGATATTCGCTATGGTGCTTAGTCTCTTTGAATTTAAACGCAGTACTAGACTGGCGATGAGGTTTCACCAATTTACAGTTGAACAGGCTAGGCGTAGGCGTAAATGCTAACAGTTTGTTATCTCGCATTTCTCGCTTGTGGAACTCCCTTCCGGTCCCATGATTTCCAGCCAATTTTAATCAGCCAAAATTTAAATGCAGTGTTAATCGCCATCTACTGCCCATTGGATTTCTCTTCTTTAGTTCTCGCTACTTAGCAATGTTTCTGTTTCTAACTCTTTCACGCCTGGTAACCCAGTGTGTCTCAGTGGCTTTACTGACTTTCTTAGAGTTAAATCGAATATATATATATATATATATATATATATATATATAGGCAGCATTTTTTTTCATTCATACATGTTTCATTAAATAATATAGACAAGTGTTGTCTATTTATTTTATGTAAATTCTTTTCATAACGTCTGATAAGCTTAATAACATTATCATTAAACGAAGAAAAAAAATCACAATATTGATCTAAGCTTTCGAGAAAAGGCAAATACTTAGATCAATATTGTGATTTTCTTGTGTTAATCTCATCGGTAGAGCATTCTAGCTGACAACACCGCTTATCTCCAAGCAGTTTCCTAGTAAAGCGAAAAAGATCTGCAATGAACGATGATCTTGTTGTGGAGTCATTTCACAGTGGAGGCTTGTATTTGTACTAAGTCGGTCCTAAAATAGGTTCGACGTACAAAACGTTACGTTACGTTGATATAATAGGTATAACGCAGAGTAATCTAGTTGCGGTCGCTGATACTTCAGTATTCGACTAACTGTCGTCCGGCATCGACTGACTGACCGACTCATTAATCTTACTTATTATAGGTGGGAGAGTCTATTAACTATAGAATAGGTGTGTTCCACTATAACACCCCCTCCTAAAACTTTACTCCGTAGGAGTAAACAGTTTTATTTATTTATTTTTTACAGGAAATATAAAGAAAAAAAAAAAAAAAATTCATTTTTTTAGTAACATCGTAGCGTATCTCCTACGTTTTGGATCCACTTTTAAATGATCAGTTGCCTTTCTTTTTCTCCTGGATCGGCGTACCTCAAGTAAAATCGTTGCAGGCGTTGTTAGATCAAACGTATCGAAAATCACCTCCATCGGTGTTTCTTCCGCGGGACCGCTGTCAACCACGTCTGAAAAACGTCGTCTGATTTGGTTACTGCACGTGAATTTTTCGCCTTTCACCAAGTGCATCATATTGCCAATCCGCTTTCTATTTTTTGGTACCTCCATAGTGTTACCAGAAACAACCTTCCCTTTTGTTGATCTTGTGCTTCTTAACGTTTTCTGTGGTGACTTCAGTTGACTTAAATCATTTAATAATACTGCATGTCCTTGACTGCGGGTAACTCGCTCCCTAGTTTTTCTCGGTGTCGGCTTCATCTTTACTTTCTAGGGGTTTTTTTTTTCACGTATAACGTCGGTGTTATACATTCAACTTTTTTGAATACACCGGTTTTCTCTAATCTGTCCAATCCTTTATCTATCTGTTCAATTGAAGCAAACAGCACATTCCTTTTCTTTTTTAATGCCGCCTGAGCGTTTTCTTTTGGCTGGAATTTTGCCTCCATCTTGGTACACGTTCCCAAACCTGGAGAAAAAACAGTAGGAAATGTTTCCTTAAGTTTCTTTACTAATTTTTGGGCTTCGGAGTTTAAACTTTCTACCTTGTAACAGAAAGAATTTATCGGTAGATCCCATAATTGGAATTCTGTTATCCAATTCGCACCAAGTAAGTTCGTGATATTTTCTATGACAAATAGTTTAGCTTTTCGCGTTTTTTATTTAATGTGACGTTTGTAATAAATTCTCCAATAAATTGTATTTTTTCTCCCATCACTGACCTCGCAATTTTCTTTGTCTTCATTAACATTGGTTTCCCCAACTTCTTCCACGTATGCAAATTTATGATAGATAGGCCGGAACCAGTGTCGAGTTGCATTTTTATTTTTTTTATTACTTATTTCGACGGTAACAAATTTTCTGGTTATTCCGTCGTTCACCTCGTTGGACTTTAATTTTCTTATTTTATTGTCTTTATTTTTTTACCTGCAGTTCGAGCTTTTATGACCCACTCTTTTACAGTTGAAACATTTTTTATTCCTAAAATTGCAATATCTCTACCAGTAAAGTTCACCGCAAGCAAAACATGGCTTCGGGAGTTTGTTTATTTTTCTCTGGTATTTCACTTTTTTGTTTGATAATCCGCAATTTTAGAATTCTGTTTGGTAGACTGACTTTCGTTTTTGTAGCGTATTTTCCTTACATGCGAAACGCCAGACTGTTCTATCTTTTTCGAATCTTTCTTTACGCTAACATATCTTGTGCAGTCTTCTGCCAACTTCTGTACCGTAAGACTTGGATTACTTTCCATTTTTGTCAGTACTAATTTTCTCAACTCTGCGTCTCTTTCCGATACCAGCCCTTGAACAAACACCAAGCACTTAAAGTTGTCACCGCTTAACTCTGCCAGCTTGTTCACATTGGCTGCGTACGTTATATAGTCTTGTTCGTCATCTTTCATCAGATTCAAACATTTCCACCTCTTGTGAAACAAAGATGTCCTTTTACTAAATAATTCACTTAATATATTTACCGCCTCGGTAAATGTCAACTCGCTAGTTTTTTTCGGTAAAATGTAGTTTACCAATTTGTTATGCTCAGCAGTTCCTAACTTGCTTAAAAGAAGCCTAACCCCTTCTTTCCATCAGACCACGAGTGGCAGTCCTCGTTATACACGTCCGTATATTTTTTATAATGCTCCTCAAACGTTATCTCTTCGTCTGGACTGTACATGAATATTTCAATTGAATTCCATATTGTATTCTCTGGGAAAGAATCATTTTGTAGATTTTTCTCTTTCCTCTTCCCAGTTATTTCCAGAATTTTCTTTTGACACTCCCTATTCATCTGTTCCATTTCTTGTTGAAATTGCATTTGTCTATTAAAAATTTCCTCCTGTAGCTGCATCTGGAATGACTTCTGTTGCTCTAATATTGTCATCTGTTGTTCCGACTGGAACTTAAAAAATTCCCGGAATATATTTTTGCATTCCTCCATCTTCGCAAAAAATTTACACAATGCCTAAATACTGTAGAGGGGGCGGGGCCATACAAATTTGCAATTCGTGACCTATTTGATCAAACTGTATTATCGGGGAGGAAAAATAATTTCTTTTCTCAGTTGATAATTCGATAGATTTTTTCGTCACTAAGTTGACGTCTTGTTTTTCGAAAAACTTTGCCAAGTTTTATTTTTTTTTTTTTTTTAATGTGAATCCGAGATTTTGTCGCCGAAATTATTGTGACGAGCAAATTTTTCCTCCGTATGAGTACGAATTTCGTCATCAAATAATGTTGTGGCGACCGAATTTTTTATCTTCCACCGTATGAATCTGAATCCCTCGTCGCCAAATTAATGTTGTGGAGTCATTTCACAGTGGAGGCTTGTATCTTTACTAAGTCGGTTCTAAAATAGGTTCGTCGAACAAAACGTTACATTACGTTGATATAATAGGTATAACGCAGAGTAATCTAGTTGCAGTCGCTAATACTTCAGTATTCGACAAACTGTCGTCCGACATCGACTAACTGACCGACTCATTAATCTTACTTATTATAGGTGGGAGAGTCTATTAACTATAGAATAGGTGTGTTCCACTATAACAGATCTCTTTCACGCTCTTTTTTTCCTTCGCCTCCGATGCCACTCAGCTTTACGAATAGATTTTAGTCTTGCTCTTACAACATTCCGCAGCTCTAATAGTGGATAGCGTTCTTCTTCATTAGACTGCTTGTACCTTTTCTGAGTACCCTTAACTCTCGCTTCATGCCCTGTATCCTCTCAGCCCTACGGTTCTTGCTGAAGGTTTCCGTTTCCTCTCTTCGCAAGCAAAATCGTTCTGTGACATAACTATCATCGTCGATAAGACGTGCCTGTCAGCGTTGCCTTTAGATGTAGTAAGAACGATTCTTCTTATGTTCTCGTCAAACTGTTGCCATTCGCTGTGACAAGTCGCTGGAGGCCACTTGATCTGCTTCCCGATTACTATGCTTGCGTTTGTTTGGTCGGTTGCTTGGGGGGACTGGGCGCTATGTTGTGAGTCCCGGCCCTGAACCTTCTTCGATTCATCAGAAGCTATACCCGTGGGTTACGTTGGACCTTCCTTATCCATGCATTTCATCCTATTTTAAGGCCGCGACGATTCTTACATTCTTTCCCGCAGTCGCAAATCACAATCGAAGTACTTTGATCGAACATAAGGATCGATATCGAAATATTCCAAGATCATACTTGAAAATTACAGTGTTTCAAAATAAAATTGCCGGTGTTTTCAACTTTATTCCTAGAAGCCGTAGCCCAACAGATACCATTTTGGAATTATGCCGACTCCATTAGGAAATTGAAAAAAATATTCCAGGCCGGATCCGGATCCGAAATCCTGAAATTTTGAATTCCCAACTTTTTATCACTCGACGATTTTTTTATGTAATTTTTACAACTAATTTTTTGTATGATGACAATTTTATAACATGGAAATAAGTTTGAGAACAATTGAAATCCAGTGAAAGTTATCCATGAAATAAAAATAACTGTTTATACGGAAAGTAAGGACCTACGTACATCAAACTGCCTTTAAATTATGTGACGGAAGAAGAATTATCGTTGAAAAGGCAAGCTTAAATATTAATGCAATACTTAAATGCAGCGATCAATTTTGAGTTCTGTAGTTTATTGTTGCCTGCCGCATCTACTACTCCCTGACTATTGTGATGAAGGCCCAAATCAAGAGCTCTCCGCAGAAACTAGCTTAAATACCTCCCGATAGGGTGGTTTTAAGCCATAATATATATATATATATATATATATATATATATATATATATATATATATATATATATATCTTCGCAAACAAATTTAATAAATTATATTAACCCCGAACCTGTAGATGAATGTTATGATCCCTGTTTATAAATTCCAGTTGCGTAAGGTCTTTTTTTATTTTTTTTATTTTTACAAGCTTTCATCTGTGCAAACAGACATCATCTGGTATGGAAATAGAGTTATTTTTTTACATCCCGGTAATAACAGGACAACGAAAAAATAGATGTAATCCGAAATATGTTTTTAGAAATGTGTTATTGTTAATTGTAAGAAATTTTGGAATTTATAAACAGGGGCCATAACATTCATCTACAAGTTCGGGGTTAATGTAATTTATTAAAATTGCGAAGATGTATTCTCGCCATTTATATCATTTACTTCAATATCTGTATTTGTATGAATGATTCATGTAATGTAAATTGAACTGCACCACATACTTGATATATATATATATATATATATATATATATATATATATATATATGTGTGTGTGTGTGTGTGTGTGTGTGTGTGTGTGTGTGTGTATGTGCGTGTGTGTCTGTGTATATAAAGTTGCATCAATAATTCTGCAGTTTTGACGTAGTTATTTGCTGAATTTGTATTTACAGATTTTAATGATTGATGATCAATATCCATCATTGAATTAAATACAGATAAAGAAAGAAATATTTTTGTGTAAATTAATTTTTGGGGAGGGGGGGGCTATTAGGCTACGGTCAGGTTGATATAACTACGTATTTTCACCTATTTCCTGAGTCCTTTTCTTTTATGGTGGAGACATGGAGTAATGGACAGCGGAATCGGAATCAGAGGAATCGGAGAGCAGTGTTGAATTCCAATCGAGTTCGTTACATTCACTTATGTGCTAATATCCTAGAGAAAGTATTATTTCATCTCTCATCACCCCAGCTATGGGTAAATAGCAGGACAGAATAAATCCTATAGCCTTGGTTGGCGACTAGTCTAGGAGAAGGAAAAACTCTGAATTCAAAACCAATTTCCGCCAGGCTATCATACCACTGCTACTGTGGCTGCAGTACTTGTGATGCCCCTACGACCGGGATTGTGTTACCGGAATTTCTTTTCTCTTCTTTTGTTTATTACACATTAACTCTACCGGATGTTAAAGATCATCATTGAAGTAGACATAAACTCACCTAGTACACCTCCATCCTTACACTATGATACATTCTCGAAATCGTATCAGTAGAAAAGTCAGGAGATGAGGACATTTAGTTCAATACGGTCTGTCATAATTTCAGTTAAATTAGTAGGAAGACTTGAATGGAATTTTTCAAACTTTATTCAACCAATTATTGTCGTACAGTTTCAATTAGAAAAGCAGTAATAGGAAAATATGAATTTTTACAATTGAATAAAAACTTTAGGTACATAGCGTAAATAAGTTATTCCAAGATACAATGCAAATTGTAACGGCAACTATAGGCCCATTTACGACTGTCGTTATATAACATCGTAGTCTTAGCACACGTGACTAGGTATTAACATATAAGTGTATGTAGTTGCAAAAAAAAAAATCATGTAAAACAGATCAAGGCCTGCCATTGCTTTCACTGATTGTCATCTACGGATTGTCTTGAATCACTGTCCGATTCAGAGTAAACAGAATTAGTATTTAAAAATTTAGTAAGAGGTCCCGTCATCCTTTTCAGGATAATCAGCACCATCTAAAATTTGTTTTAAACCACTATTTGATTCGCTTCCAGACTCGCGTCAATGAAAGTTCTCACAAAGTAACCTTTTCAGCTGCTCCAAGGATAAAAAGAAATTTATCGTCACATATACCATTGGCTACTTTCGTGTGGTTTAAAGTAAGTAGAAAAAAATCTCTCTGACCTTTAGAACTGTTCAACTGATCGTGAAAACGGATAGATCTGAATTTCATATCTAATCTACGTCAATGTGAAAGCTGAAAGTGGCTTCTTTTTTTTCTTTTTCTTTTTTTTTAAAGATATTGGAAATAAAAATAACTATGCCAAAATAAATAGATATTCTGTAAAAGAAAAAAATATTTTAATCCGGTTATTCTGTTTGTATCATTTGAAACCGGGCTATCTTTGTACGATATCATATCTACGAAATATCTCGTTAGCCGCTACAAAACGATCACTGTTATCACTGTCTTCAGAAATGGCCTAAAGTTGCTGTTTGGTCTTCGAGAAGTACAAGTTATATGTAATTCTAGTTTGCCATTGAATTTAGCTATAGGATATAAAGCGAATCAAGAACAGGATCTTGGCAAAAATTATTTGTAATAAAGATAGAATGTTTTTAATATCACGGGCACGCGTGTTTTAATACACTAAAAATATAAACAATATATCAAGATTTCAATCATTAAGAAAGAATAGTTATTCTAGTCATTATTAAGACTAGGTTTGAAAATGTTATAGAAACAAAGTGCAGTCCTAAAAAAACGATGCTTAAGTTTGAAATACATTGGAAAAAAAAAACTGAAAATCATTCTTGAAGCTTTAATTTTAGTTTGAATTCAAAACTAATAGATTAAATTTAATATTCACAATAAGCAAAATACCGAATTTAAACTGGTTGATTTTTTCCCTTATTAGTAAAATCTATAAATTCGAAGCGTTATTTGAGAAAAATTAGCTGATTTAAACTTGAATTGATCTAAATTGAAACGAATGTTACTTACCTTTAGTTTAAAATATCGCAGGAAACAGTTCAAGATAAAGGTTTTAAAATGATTTATTGACAGCCTGATGTTTTGGAAATTTTAATAAAGGGAACATAATTGAAAAATAAATTACATGACAAATGCAACGTGAATGCTTTTTATTTCATTTTTATAACCACACAATAATCATTCAAATTTCAAATTTTAAGCATCCAAATATTTTATTGGATATTAGGTACCTTAACGTTACAGCCTTACTTACAAAAACGCTTGTTGAGGAAATGCTAGAAAGTTACCATTAGATTTTAAAATTATTATAGGTACTTCACTTGTAAATACGGTTTTAAATTTAATAAAAAATATCACTTGACAGATAAAAATTAATAATTTTAAAAGTTTATAAATTATTCTAAATATTTTTTTAAAAGAAAACGAAAACAGTTTTTTTTTTCTTCTGACAATATTGTGCATAATATATTTATTCATAAAACCAATTAAAAGCTTCTCTAATTAATTAATGTCTTCATTCCATTTTGATTACACGATCCAGAGCAGATTTTATGTAACTGGGGATCTTGTCTGACCGAAACAAATTCGATGAATTAAATTTTCCGAGGACTTGTCCTTATAAAAAATATAAACATTAAGCGATACAAAAAAAAATGCCCCTACACTTCATAAAATTAAACCAACAGATGAAAAAAAACAATTTTCATAAAATTAAAAATTGAAAACCAATTTTCATAAAATTAAACCAGCAGATGTCAAAAAAAAAAGAAGAAAAATTCAAAAATAATTTCATGTGTGAATAAATTCTGAAAGTTTCATTAAAATGACAATTATCTGAGTTTTGCAAGAATTTCCAAATTAATGTGTTTTTCACTGCAAAAAGACGCTCAAATTTCCCGTACAACTATAAAGTTCTAAAAAGGATTAAAATTCAATTTTACATTAAAAAAAAATGATTTTAATAATAAAGCAAAGATTTTGACGACAGAATTTTGTTTAGGGTATTTTGGCAACATGTATCCACTTTTTTTAATGAATTTTTGGAGATAGCTATATAAAACTGAAATCGGGTTTAACTCCTCGTGAGAAAATGAAATAAAAATCACTAAATAGAATAATGATAAAAAGAAAAAGAAATCCATTTTCATATGATACTAGTAGTAAAGGAACTGAAAATATGATAACTTTACTTGGTTTCGTCAAACGTCGTTAGGGTGCGCTGGTTAATTTTATAAAAAGACAAACGTTTTCCTTTCTGAGCTTCTTTCCCCCCTTTGTTCCACGATGTGGCAATGACGTGGTAATTACTTTCCCGCTGGTGACGTTAGTTTTCCCTGGTCCACGATTGAACTCTCTTTTCACTTTCTCACGCATGGCGTCTGCACGTGTCTTCCACTACTTCTACCTATGAATTAAATCCACCTTTTCTTTGTTCGTTCCAGCTCTTTTGGGCCAAGAAAAGGATACGGACATGCCCAAGAGATATTAAGAACTTTCTTTCACTACATTTTATATATAAAATAAATAATATTTATAAATAATAAATAATATTCTTGTTCAATGTAGATTGTCCTTTCCTTTGTCTTGAGTGAAATAACAAATTTTGTAAACAATGGTTACTTCGACAAATCATTTTTTTTTATTTTTAGTCTTTTGCTTTCCACCAAATATATCATTTCAGACATCTTTGAGAAATCTGGATGAGTGTCAAATGATTTCAGATGCGTGGAATTTCAAAGAATTTACAGACTTTGTCTCATCCAAATACTATAAATATCATCAAGAGACCGGGTGTTTGTGCGACAAAGTAACTTGACCAAAAGGACGATGTATTTGCGGGGAATGGAGAGCTTCTCTGTTCTCTGAACAGAAAATCTCACCATTATAAAGAGTGGCGATCAAAGGATTTTTTTTTAGTTAAAATTTTTGTTAATCCTCTTTTTTTTTTTTTTTTTATTTGGGTAATTTTTTAAAAATTCTTTTTAGAAGTCTAAAGTTGTAGTAAATTTGAGCGTCTTTTTCTGTGAAAAAAAATTGATTTAGAAATTCTTGCAAAAATTAGATAATTGATAGATTTTAATGAAACTTTCAGAAACGAATAAAATTATTTTTTTTAACTGTTTCTTTTTTAGAAAATCTTTGTATAGTTTTTTTTAACAACTGTTACCTCCCACTCATTTAATTTTATGACATTTCGTGAAATCCTTTTGTGTTGCTTAGATATTTATTTTGCCTTAGTTTTTTTTGTTTGTTTTGTTTTTTTTGTTTTTTTTTAAGTAAATAATCTGTAGTTATACGTACATTTGACTATAACCCTGTTTGCTTTGTGGGTGGGACGAACATAGATTGATGGCATTTCGCGCGTGCACACGCACACACCTAAAAACGGTCAGTTTTAGTGGACGTTTACTTGGCTTAACTAAGTATGATTCACTGTTATACTTTGTGGAATATTCTACCGTGCCAATATTTTTTCTTTAATGTCCCAATTATAAAGTCTGTTTTTTAAGGAGATACAAAAGTTCACAGAAAAAAAAAGCGCCATGAACATGTGGGTTACTCAACTTGGCTTTGCCAAAAACGTCCATTAGGCGGTGCTATTTAAGTTTATAAAAGGCAAAGAGTTCTTTCCCTCTCTTTTTCTTCGTCTTGCTCGAAAATTTAGTAGCTCATAGATGAGAACACTCTCAGGGGCACATTCGTTTTCTCCGGTCGATTTGACTACTGAACCCTCACACATGTTTATCACACACACACACACACACACACACACACACACACACACACACACACACAGACACACGTTCTTATAGCTCGTTTTAATGTGTTTTCCTTTTATTTCAATTGCGTACACATGGAATTCCTTTTGATAATAACATGTATTGTCGTTTAAAATTCCATATTTTGTGTTTCTTATGTTTACCAGGACTCGCATGAGTCCGCCAAAAATTGTTTGCGGGAAAAATGTTTTAAGAGCAGTTAAATGTTTACTGGAAAAACGACCCCATCCTGCAACAACAGAGGTGATTCCTGCCACAAATATCATAAATTGCTGGAAATGAAGTTTAGAAAATATTAACCGTATTTGCCGAGCGATAAGACGCATTGTTTACAAAGAATGATGACGACATATTTACACACTGCAACTAATCCGAGCTCCATAGATCCTTGTAGACAGCTTTCTAGCCATAATACCAGCAAAATCGGCGCAATATAATATTTACATGCATAATGAGGAAAGAGGACTTGGATAATTTGACACTCAGAGGACATACTGAAAGCAAGGTGGGTGGGCAGAGGGAAACGGCAAGTAACCTACCCAAAGAGCGTGTATAAATTGATAGCAGAACAGGGAGGGGTAGGGACAGTAAAAATACACACACTGCTAAAGCCAATAGAGGACAGCAAGTTGTGTAGAGATTTATGATCGCCTACGTCCTGAAAGGATACGACACCTAGAAAAATAAAATTTGTAATCTCTTATATTTTTGTTTTGTTTTTTCTCATTGCAATACTTCGAACGAATACCTTTCCAACACAGCCTTAACTCGATTACGAATGTAGCATACACAATCGAAACATTTGTAAAACAAAAAGAAAGATGAGAAAAAAAATTAAAATTTTAATTTAGATGTATATTCGATCAACTCTATAAATGTTGGATCATCAATGCAAATATTAAATAATATTAGATGCGTGTTAATGTTTCCACCAAAGAACCGGTTATCAAGTGTACATCCAATATCTTGTTTTCAAAATGGAGCGTTTGGAACTATCACTCAATTAAAATCTACACACAACAAAAGTACCTCTTTTAAGGCGATGTACGGCGTAGCCAATCTCAGAAAATATTGTTAATAAGTTCGTTTCCTCTAGAGATGTTATGATTTCCTGGTCCAGGGTTAGATTGCACAATAAATATCGCAAGTTAGACGCGAAATTTAGAGTAAAATTAAGTTAAAAATTTTGATTTGGTTGTTTCGTTTTGCACTTGATAAAAACATTAAATTCGCTGTCCCTCTAGTAAACCATCGTTATTATATTTGATTCCATTATCCAAATGAACTCATTGAATTTTGTTTCAAGATCTCTTTGCGTAACAATGATCTTTTCATTGCTAAGGGATAAGTAGCAATTACGTTCACTGGCTTAGAACTACTTTCCTACACGCACAGATGCATGCGTGAAGCGCCCAACCCAGCGCAATAACATCTGTAGGATCAACTCAAATAACATCTGTAGGATCAACTCACCACGACGTCGACTAGCAACGATGAACTCGCATTTAAGTCTATTATAAAACTATTAATAAATATTACCAAACCAAAAGCTTTGTTACCAATCAATCACAGTTGTCAAAGGCTCGTTGTGATCATTACAGTGAAAATGTTGAAAGCAAAGTCTTCACATCCATAATTTCTTATATAAAATCTTTCTGGAATATACGAAATGTGTGCTCACTCGAGACGCTAAAATTGATTAACTATATATAAAGTTGATTTTCCGTGTTTTACAATCATTACGTAAAACTATGATATCAAATAAATGCAGTTTTATCATTTATATATTTTCAACATGTCTTACATTATGGCCAATTTTACAGTTCTTGTTTAAATAGTGATAAAAAATTTACATATTTGTGTAAAGATGAAGAGCTAAAAATTCAAATTTTAAAATAACTGAAAAAAAATAGTGATTTTAAGTTTTTAATTTATATTGTGTTTAAAGTAACACAAAATCTTTGCAAATTTAATTTTTTTTGTTTTAAATTCAGTTTGAAATATCTCCAAATCTTTGAGTTGAGGAAATCATTTTTTTTATTTCTTCAAAATACCAAAACAGAGTTAAAGTTAATGGTTTCGTGACGTGAGGTTTTGAAGTTCTACAGAGTTTGTGATTTGAAGAACTCAATTTTCGGCCTGAATTGAAATTTCGGTTCAAATCGAAGTTTTGTTAAAGATCACTTTCGGCTCAAATCGGTCTTTTGGCCAAAATTGAAATTATAGTCCGAATCAGGGTTAAAGTGAGGTTTTAAAGTTCCATGCAGTGGATTGAGGAATTCAAAATTATTTCTTCAAACTTATCATTGCTGTTTTCTAAGCTGGACCAGAGGTTTCGTTGGTTCTGGGTGGCAGGCCCAATTAGCCCTCCGTATCAGCTAGCATAAAAGTTCGCACGGAGGGCGGCTTTTAAGCTAGCTGATACGGAGGGCGATATTAAAAGTTGGTGTGGGATAAATCAGCTATTTAAAGTCGTGGGAGGATAAGATATTAAGTTTTAAAGATATTTGAATCTTTTTTTTTTCTCACTTTATCCTCTCCTAAAACGAAAATATTTTTTAGATCTGTTATGCTGCTATAAACATTTTTAGCTTTGATTTTAAATACAGTTTTTTTACGTTTATAATTTATTTTCTGGAATGAGACCTAAAGAAGCCCTATATGTTATAAAAAACGGAAAAGGAAGTTTTCTGAATTTGAAAATTAATGAAATCAATGATTCAATTTTCAGATTTAATTTTAATTTAGTTTCAAATTTAATTAATTTCAAATTTAGTTAATTTTAATCTTTTTCAAATTTAAATTGTTTTAATTAATTTAATTTAATTTTTTTTTTTTTTCGAATTTAAATTAATATCAAATAATTTTTAAATTTAAATTAATTTAAATTTTGGAATAATCAAATTTTCTGATTTGAAAATTAATGGCAATAATAATTTTAGATAAATGATACAAAATTACTTTTCCAAGAACTAACAATTTGTGGAATAGACTACTTCGTTGGTGCTTCCATCTACAAGAGAATCTTAACCTTTTCAAATCAAAAGTTAGTCGTTATCTATCCACCTCTTCATAACCTTCACTTCCTACCATCTTCTCTTTCGTTACATAACATACCTCATTCATCATTACCATTTTAATAGCAACTCTCTATCATTGAGTTGCTTTCGAGCCTTGTATTAAATGAATTTTGGTATTAAAAAAGCTCATTATAATTAGCATAGACCAAAAGGACAAATTCAGTTTTCTGCTTTTCTCAGTTCCAGCAAGGAGTTTCGGCAGCTGACATAGGACCGTGGTGAAGTATGTTTGTCGGAGTGACTTTTATCCTTGTTTCAAAAGTTTCTGATGTACAAAGCCTTTTATCAAATAGTTCATATACCTTGGATTTAAATATTTGCTTTTGTAATTATAACTAAACCAGTCGGTTCAGAAAAGCAATAAAATCAATATAGTTTCCACTCTTGTAAGTTCATATGTAAATGTCTTGGCGACAAAGGCAATGGAACATGACCCAAAAGTTGATTACGAAACTCAGCTGAGGAATCGCTTATCTGAGCGACTGCTTTACCAACAACGCCATTTAGATACCAACGTCCCAAGAAAAAAGCGCTCCGCGTGTCATAGCAAACAGATCGCAGCTAAGTAATCAGTAAGATCTGGTCAAAAACCTAAAATTGTACGCCTGTGCTAATTAGGGAAGTGAACCACCAAAGGTCACTTGAGACGCTGATAAGAACTTTTTTCGTATTGAGGTCAATTCGTTGCTTATTTACAGTTTGATATTTTTTTAAAAATTGTTAGGATATGATTATTTATTCAGGTTTTGAAATTGTAAAAACGGTCCGCGAATTACTTGATGTGCAAGTTTAATTAAGTTTCACACATTAAGGTGTACTGGGTAGATATTTGGAAGAATAGACAGAATTTTTTAAATTTATGGTTGATTACGGTTTAACATAGATGTTATTACGAAAAACAATTTTAATTTTATTTTGCCCCCTCACTAGATGGATATGAATCTCAAACGAAGTAATATAGATATATCAAACCTAGGATGAATATAGATCAAATGGTAATGCTGTAATTAACCATTTCCATACAGGAAACATTCAACATTCTATGGCTAAACCATCTTACTGTCGGCCTTCATCAGGTAATATACGTTGGCATTTTGAACCGAACTCTTTATTTCGTCCACTGAGGTAGATTGTTCTAGTTCCACGCGCCATGCCTTTTCTGAATATCTCAGTTTCAGTTATTGAACCAAAGAGTTATTGACACAAATAGTTGTGAGTTCAATAACTGGCCACAGCAGAAGTGGAAAAAAACAAACTTGGATAGTTGAGTTACCAAAGGGAAATAACTCAAACTGAGATATCCAGAAGAAGCATGGCACGTGGAACTAGAACAATCTACCCCAATGGACGAAATAAGGAAAAGTTTTACTTTCAAACCGCTAATACAATAATCTCCTTCAGTAACCATCTACCTTGAGTGGCTATTATATATATATATATATATATCCCTGTATATGGGGAACATTACTAAAAAAATAAAATCTTGTCTTCCTCTAGCCATGGATTAAATAACAAGATGGATTTAGCTCTTTGTCTTTGGATGACAACCAGCCTAAGAGAAGGAAAACTCTGAATTCCAAACCGTAGAAAAGGCAGTGGGAAATCACTCCACGTTTTTCAGGAAAGCATGACAATTCACAGATAAAAAAAAATCTGTGGAGAGTAAGGTTTGCCTATATTCTCTGACACAGTACCACAAAATAAAAAGTCGGGAGGTGGGGCCAGGTGTTAAGTTTCAAAGATTCCATATATTTTTAGATATATTCTTCTTGTATGTACCATATCTCTTCAGGACGTTGAATGTTTATAGCTCTCCACAATTTTCCTGTTCTTTGTAGCTCTTAATAAATGTAGCCTTTTTGCCTAATCTCTCCTAAACCTTGTTCTGCCATCCATTTTGTTTCCCTCAACGGGAATGAGTCCTGTGAGTATCAAATTTTCCAATTATCATTATGTGCCCTAGAAAAATCAACTGTTTCAGTATAAGTGTCTTTTTGTTTCTATTTTCTCTAGAACTTCGTCGTTTATCACATGTTCTGTCCATGATATCCTTAGCATCTTTTTGTAGAACCACATTTCAGTTTCTTCAAGTGTCTTCCTCATTTTTGAGGGGATTGTCCAGCATTCACTGCCATATAGGAGGACAGATATTACATAACGGTTCAATACTGTTTTCTTTTTTCTGTTTCTTAATATTTTGCTTAGCTTTTAGATAGCATCATTTGCTATTCCAACGCGCCTTTGGATTTCCTTTTTAGCTCTTAGTAAATTTTGTCTTTTTTATATCTCCCCTAAACCCTTTTCTGCAACCCATTTGCATATTTTTGTTAGGTAGGTTATTAACTGTTTTCCTCTGTTCCTTTTGCTAACAAGATATCCTGTGTGTATCAAATTTTCATAAACCTCTTTCCTCATTACGTGTCCTAGAAATTTCAACTGTTTCTTTCTCATATTAAGCATATATTTAGATCTATTATCCTGCTGTAAAATATTTTTTGTTTTGATTTTAGATATATATTTTCTCTTTGCTTGCTCTTGTTTTCTGTGATGAAACCTATAGATTGTATTTGCATATAACTTTGGTATAAAAGTTTTAGAAAAAAAAAAAGAAGATACTGTCTATTTATTTTGAAAATTAATGGTAGTAATGACTTTCAACAATTGATAACATTTCAGCTCAATAGCAATGGCATAGATCGAAGCCAAAGCAAATATAAATATTTGTTAGTTTATTTAACACACTGTAAACATTCTTTTTTTGTTTTGCTGTTTGTATTTATTTTCTGGAACGAGACATTTTCGACATATAAGATAGATATGGAAATTTTGAAAGCTAATATTTCAAGCGAAAAAAAGAAAAGAAAAAATAGAAAATTAAGTTTTCTGATTTATTTTGAAAATTAATGTTTTTAGATAAATGATACAGATCAGCTCAATAGCATTGTCATAAAAAAATAAACAACTTTTCTTCCTGCCACCAGCATGGCTAATGCTAACCTGCAGGAGAACAACTATTTGCATCTTCTTGGGCTCACGTTTACCACTGACATAATCAGTTGAATCAGTTGCTAATCATTAACGGCCACCGTACGTCACAAAACAAGTTTTAGAAAAAAACAAAAGGAAGATGCAGTCTTACTATTTATTTTGAAAATTAATGGCAGTAATGATTTCAACAACTGTCAACAGTTCAACTCAGTAGTAATGGCATAGATTGTCGCTTATGAGGCGAATACGAATATTTGTTAGATTTAGTATCACACCGTAAACATTTTGTTTTCTTTTGCTGTTTCTTTTGTGCTTATTTTCTGGAAGGAGATGTATTCGGCATATAAGACAGATACGGAAATTTTGGAAGCTAATGTTTAAAAAACAAAAAATAGAAAATTAAGTTTTTTGATTTTTTTTTTTAAATTAATGGCAGTAATGATTTTCTATCTTTGTAGAAGTCTTAACCAAACAATCTTTTGCTATCTCCTCGCTCGAAATTTTATATATTACATATTTGTTGCGGTGTATACGTACTTGCGTGTTCATGTCACATCGAGTTGTCACCATTTGTCAAGTTATGCGGACCTCTACAGGTTTTTGATGGAACAAGTTTGAGGTTAAGCTGATTTTTCTACGTCGCTAAAGTAAGCTTAATGGCAGTACCGTGGAAAAATTGCCCAAGACCCTCGGCACACACCCCTTTTGGTGAGGCCTAAGGCTCTGGGTAATGACTCCGGTCCACTTCCGAGGGAGAATTACTGCTTGGAGGATGGCCCTGTGGAGCTTCAGCTTACTATTACTTTGAAAATACCCAGCTGAGGCCAAGGAAGAGATCAATAGCTATCGGAGAAAATGACACGTGTAGATATTTCATGTATTTTTATATAATAACGTGATTCACACACACGAAAAAGAGAAGATATACTAATTACACATATAGCTGAAAAGGAAGAAGAAAACATTCACAGCGGTAATATGTGTAAAAGTTCGGTTTTCAGTTACTCGAGGGAAAAAAATTATCCAGTCTCGAGTTGACGCTGTTACATTTTTAGAGCAAGAAAAAGAATGAGGGTTTATTGTTGTATCTTTTTATAATAATAAAATAGTACCACATAGCGTTTTTTTAGAAGACCAAGTGGAAAGCCATTTTCACATATAGTATTCAATAAAATTCGTCCTTTCAGAATCAAATAAAAGTAGAAAAACGCTACCTATTTTATGAAAATGATCTTTGAAGTGAGTGGCCAGTCTGTTCTTGAATTAAAATTGATTACATTACATTTGATACTTCCTACATTCCTTTCATTTTTTTTGAGAGAATAGGTATTTCAACGTTTCTTTATAGATACTGATTTTAAACGATTTTTTCCTGATGCCGATGCGCATAAGCGGTAATAAATAGCTATTTTGTGTCGAATTAATAAGCCTTCGTTCAGAAGTAACTTCTCAGATTTGCACGCAGACAAACAATAAGTATTTGCATGTTAGCTATTTATATAAAAAGTAGATGAACAACGCGAAGTTTTATTATTTCTTATTTCCGTTATAAAAATAAAAGTTTAGCAAATTCTGCTGTTTAGTGATTTTCTTTATATTAAAAATATGAACGTCCGAATTCCAAATAATAATAAAATAAAAATAAAGAAAACATAGGCGTGCCTATTAAATAAATCATTTGTATTTACACACATATATACATGAATTCAAGAGTCGAAAAGGAATAAAAAATATTCTTTACTTGAGTTAAAGCATTTGGGTCCACAAAAAAAAACAAAAAACTTTTAGTTTATAAAAGACTTTTCGTCAGCGAAGTTTCACTGACCAACCGAATTGTTGCTGTTGGCAATGATTCGTTTGAAGTTGGCGACACATTTTTCTTTCAGCACGTTTTGGGAGGCGGGTATGTAGCCAAATCTTCTCTTGTGTTTAAACAGGTTGGATACGCTTGCATCTTTGCTTCTGAAAGTCTAAATTTATGGGTTTTTATAAGAATTTTTTCCCGGAAGGAGGTTCGAGAAAAATAGTTTTGGCTTTCCCTGATCAGATATTACACATGGTGATGTTACTTCCTAATTATATAAACGCTTTGATTTAAACGGTGTCTTTTGAATTGTGGAATCTTTTTGGCATATTTGTAAATATTGTGTCATTGGGAAGAAAATAAAGTTTGGACGTGTTTTAATATGGTATGAATGTGGGTATGTAATTGTGTTGGATATAGGATTTATTTTCTCTAATACTTATCTCAGATTGATAAATACTGAAAAATATTTTATCAATAAGTGTAATATGTTTTAAATTTGGTAGATCAAGTTACTTTTCTGCGGGATTATGCTGCAACATTTTTATGTGTATCTTGGTTTATTGAAACTAGTTGTTGTACTCCTATGCCAGTTGAAGATGTTTGTTCCACCGTACTGATTTTTGTAGGTAAGACCAAATACGCTAGTTTTATTCTATCTATGGAGACGGTATCTTATTTACCATTTGTAATGATGATAAAATATTTTTATCTTGAAAAGATCCTGTGTATGTAGGACAGAGAGGTCTTTTCATCACATAAGAATATAGATTTACAGTTGAGAAGGTCTTTAGTTGTGTAGAGGTTTCTTGTGATCTCATTGCTGTAAAAACTAGATGACTAAATCATTATTTAAAGTTTTCTATAAAGAACATTGTTCGTTTCAAGTTGTTGGTTTTCTCATAGAAATCATTATAGTGTTAATGATGTACCGAAAACCATATCGTATTGTGTGAATACTAAATCTCGAGTAATCACGTTCTGTATGGAAAGTAAAACTAAGAGCAAGTTTTCTAACCAAGTATCAGAAATGGGTATTTGCTGTAAGTGTTATTTTAATGTGCCTATGAAATCTCTCAACCAAACAGTTGTCTCGGGGTATATAATAGACTTTACAAAACTTTCATATACACTACTGGCAAAAATCTTAAGACTAATAAAAATTTTTTTTTTAAATTATACCTTTTGCGTTGTTAGACTTATTTGAGTAAAGCTTCAAAAATGGAAATAAGAAAAGGAAAAATGAAAAAAAACTTTTTTAACATTAAATAGAGAAAACTTGAATACGGGGAAAATTACGCTAAATACTAGATGGCCAAAAGTTCAAGACAATATTTAAAAGAAGCTTTAATTGGTAAACATGTAACGAAATTTAGTAATTTGTATTCAAGCATTACCGCAGTTAATATCTCCTACTGACATCTCCTGTGATACACTGGGCAAAAACATGGAAAAAGCTAGAAATTTGACAGAACGTGGCAGAATTGTAGAGCTGCAAAAGCGAGGTCTCTTTCAACGTGCTGTCGCTAGTGAGATTAGACGTCGTAAAACTGCTGTTGCAAATTTTTTAAAAGAACTTGAGGGAATACGAAAGAGAATTTCAATTGGTTAGCCATGAAAATTTTGTCGTTGAGCAGGAGGATTTAAGGAGTTGTCCGAACAGCCGAACCAGATTAAGGCCCTTTACGGACGCAGAGTGCAGCACAAGAACAATAAAACACCATCACTTTGAGAAAGGCTCCAAAACCCGTAAACGTCTTCAAAGCCCATGTCCCCTTCCACACTACAAAACAGCTCGGTTAAAATTTGCTGACACAGAAATGGGACACAGAAAAGTGGAATGTTTTGTTCTCTAGTGAGAAAAAAATTAACCAGGAGGTCCAGATGGCTTCCAACATTACTGGTACGATAAGGATATCCCACCGGAGACATTTTCTACACGACACAGTGGAAGAGGTTCCATCATGATCTGAGGTGCTATCTCCTTCCAAGGAACAATGGAGTTTCAGGTTATACAGGAGCGTCAAGCCACGGTTGGTTACATTGAGTTGTTGAAGAGAGCATCAATTATTGACTGAAGACCCCCACTTTTGTGGGAATGACTGGATTTCAGCAGGACAACGCTGCAATCTATTATGCCTGCAGGACAAAGGACTTTTTCATGGCAAATAACCTGATTATTTCGGATCATTCAGAGTGTTCACCCGACTTGAACCCCATTGAAAATGTTTGAGGTGGATGGCAAATGAAGTCTGTAGAAATTGACATCAATTCCAAACAGTGCATGATCTTCGTAAAGCCATCTTCACTACTTGAATAACATTCCAAACAGCCTTCTCTAGATGCTTATATAGACCATGCCAAAGCCATTTTCTTAAGTTATTCACAATGACGACCGTACAACTCACTACTAAGACGTTTTGTTGGGCATTTCCTACTCTGTTTAGGACTTCTTTTAGGTATGGTGGTAAACTTTTGACTAGCTAGTATTTAGCCTAATGTCCCTGTGTTCAAATATTCACTATTAAATGCTAAAAATTTGTAATTTCTTTTTCTAATTTTCCTTTTTGAAGCTCTACTCAAATAGGTTGGGCCTAACAACGCAAAAAGGTATATCTTTTCTTTATTTTCATTGGCCTTAAGATTTTTGCCAGTAGTTTTATATGAAAGTTTTATGAAGTCAGTTAACGCTTTTTTGTGTCGTGAAAAGCAATTAAGTCATCACCTTCAAGAGTTATCTTTGCATTTTTATTTTTCCTTTTTTTAAAGCAAATTTGTTAGTTTTGTCAAAACCTGGAAGCAACCTGGAATAAATCTTCTGTAGTAGTTTGATGATGTCTATCAGTCTCTGAAAAGTCTGTGCCGCGTTACTTAACTCAAACGACATTCTCGTGAAATCATAAAGCCCGAACCGAGTAGTAATCGCTGTCTTTTCTGTCTTCTTCTAATGGGATTTGGTTGTATATTTTAATCAAATCCAGTTCTGTAAATACTTTGGTTCTTTGTAAACCCATGGGGATTGGATATTTATCTGCAACTGTTTTTAAGGCATTAAGATTCTGGAAATCGCCACAAGGTCGCCAAGCTCCAGTATTTGGTTTCAGAATCATATGTATTGCAGAAAAATATGGGCTTCGTGAATGACGTATGATGCCTAGTTAAGGCATATAGTGAAACTCAGTCGGGCTTTGCTATTTTATATATGTCCTGATGCAATCTTCGCGGTGATGTATGGGTTGGAGGTTCAGTTGTTTTTATATAATGTTTTGCGGAATGATGTCATTCGTGTGTTGGAAAGGAGTGGTAGTATTATGGAATTTATCCTGTAAGGCAGTATCTGTTGGTGTAGCAGAACTAATTGCTGTTGAAGTGTACCGAGAAGTGATTGCTTTTGTTGTCAACTTTGTATCGTTGTCAACTAAAAAGTGGAGATGGGATTAAAAAATCTGCACCAAAGATATGATTTTTTCCGTGTTCATGTGTAAAGATCCAGCGAAAAAGAACGCCGCAAACCCAAATTTAATGTTAGGGATTTTTCTTTATGTGTTTGGATTTTAGATCCATTTGCTTCCTGAAGGGTATATATCGATGGGGTGTATCTTTTTTAGGGTCGGGCAGAATAACGCTGATTTATTGTGTCAGTGTCGACTAAGAATAGATATCCGGTATTGTTATCCTGGATGTAGAATAGACGACTTTTGTGTTGCCTCCTAACAGCTAATTTCGTCTTTAATTGTTTCCGGGGTACGCGTCTCCCTGTTTCTGAGCGGTGCTGAGATTTCTCCTATAGAACGTGCAGTGTTCTACGCTTTTTTGAGCTTCATTCCAGAATTTTATAGTTTGTCCCGGGTAAAGTTCGACTGGCTCCTACTTTGACCGCCTCATGAAATCCACTCGTGAAATTCTAGCTAATTTGTTTTTTAATTATGTTTTGTTGCTGAATTGCTAACAGCTTCATATTTTTTTCAATACACAACATTGTTAGAATATCCGTTCATTGGTGTACTCTCTGATGTTGTGGAGTACACACTTTCTTGCGGGTCGCCATCCTGTACCCGTCGGCGACTTCCGCCACTCGGTCTAAGTCGATGTCTTCAGGTAGGGAGGCGAATATATTTGTGTGTGAAGTTTATCACCACACAACTGCTTAAGGACTATGTCGTACATGGAGTTTATTCCTAGAAGAGTTTTCATTTTTCGGAGTAGCTGTGAAGGCTTCCTAGCGCTGAGACTTAAATTATTAACAAGTTGTGTAGACGCCTTGTTTTGGATTCTCCCATGTACCTGATGATGACATCCTTTAATGTGTAATACAGCCTCTCCTCTGGCACATATTCTAGTAAATTGATTACCTCTGTTGCAACGTCGTAGAGAAACTTCTCCACCAAATATGCATATTTAGTATGTTATGACGTAATCCGCTTGACACTGAAAATTGCCTGTAGTTGCGAGAACTAAGTTTGTTCATTTGTAGTGTTGTTCCAGGTAAATTTAAAGTCAACACAGCTTCTGTGCAATCGAGTTTAATTCTTTGGCCATTGATGTTTCGGCGTTGTTGTGGTTTGCTTTGGTTGTTTTGTATTTAGAGGCATATCACCCTTTATGTCTTATTTAATGCCGAAATCTAAATATTTTGCACAGAATTATTTTTATGCTGGGGGAGATAATAATGGTTTTAGTGATACAAATCTTAGTAATTAACCCATAACAAGGGGAGAAATGGTGGATTCCTACCTTTTCAAAGAGAATTTGCACGTAAGTGAATATAACGAACCCAACTGGAATTGAACTCTGCTCTCCGACAGACAATTATCCATTACACCATCCGTACATTCAAGCTTATATCACCAAATATTCCCAAGCGGTCACTCATCTAGGTACTGACATTGCTTAGCTTCAGGGATCGTACAGCAGTCGGTATTTCAACATGATGTGGCCCTAAACTGCGTTGTCGTGTTTTCAGAAATGTTTTAACGTCGAGTTGTTGGCATTTGTATGAAGGCCGTATCTTGGCTATGGTGATTTTCAAAGCGTAGCGTAAATGTGGCACAAAGCCGAAAGTATGTGGCACCCAGTGAGAATCGAACTCATTACTCAGTCGTAATTGTTTTAGCGAAACAAGCTTGATAACCATTACACCACGTCGAAATGCCCAAAAGTTAATGGCTGTGTGTAAAGGCAGCAAAATGTTGGTTTTCATCGTCGAAGTTACCATTTGTAAGAAATTCTGTCGGTAATCTCTACATATCAAGTCAGTAAAATCTATTCTTTCAGAATCAAATAAAAGTAGGAAGATGCTGCCTATTTTATTAAATTTGATCCTTGAATTGAGTTATCAGTTTATATTTGAATTATAATTGATTGCATTACATGTGATGCTTCCTACATCCCTTTCATTTTTTGTTTGCACACAAACAATAAATATTTACATGTTAGATATTTACATAAAAAGTAGATGAACAACGCCACGTGGGTTCATAGAAAAAAATCTATAGTTTAGAAAAGACTTCGATCGTCAGCGAAGATTCACTGATCGTCCGATCTTTTGCTGTTGGCGATGATTCGTTTGCAGTCGCTGACACATTTTTCTTTTAGCACGGGCTAGGGGCGGAGAAACCTAATGTAGCCTCATCTTCTTTTGTGATTGAACAGATTGGATAGAGTTGCATCTCTGCTGCTGAAAGTCGAAATTTGGGGGTTTTATAATATTTTTTTCCCGAAAGTAGGATCGAGAAAAATAAGAATTTAGTTTTCCTTCACTGGTCAAATATTTCACATGGTGATGTTAATTTCTAACCAATAGACACTTTGATTTAAACAGTGTGTGTTGTGTTGTGGAATCCTTTTGACATCTTTGTAAGTATTGTCTGTTATTAGATTGAAAAGTTTGGGCTATTTCAATAAGGTATGCAAGTGGGTATGTAATTGTGTTGGAAATGGGGTTTATTTCCCATAGAAGTGTGTGTGCATCTGCTAATATTGTACTGAGAATGATAAAAATATTCCATAAATGTAAATTAATACTGAAATTACTTTAAGAATAGAAGCAAATCGAAAGCCATTATTTTGCTTTTTTTTCCATGAGTGCTACTTCGCTTGATAAGCGCTAAACGAAATTCTTGATCATAACGTCTCTCTTTTAAAAATTCACACTTTGTCCTCGTTTTGTCCTTTGTACACTCTTGTAATGTAATCAATACCTGCATTCTGACAATGCTATTTACAATCTGATCGCCTTGCAATAAATAAGTAAATATATATATATATATATATATATATATTAAGCGTTTCACCCCAAGCAAGGCAGGAAGCCACTAGCATGCAAGGGATTACAGAGAGTTGGAGCTAGAGCAAATAGGAGTGATAGAGGAAAGTATGAGAAGGAAAGGGAATAGATCAGGGCATCTGGAGACGTCGATTGACATTACATTTGAATAGTTGGAGATTATAACTATCAGGGAAACAGGAAGAGAGGAGGGAGTTCCACAGGCCAGAGGTGCGAGACATGAATTTATTGGAGGAGAAGAGACGGCTACATTTAACAGTTTCGACAGTGAAAGGGTGCGAGCGAGATGCCAGCCTAGTAGAACGCTTAAATTCATGAAGTTTGGGAACCAGTGAAAGCAGCTCCTCGGAGCAATTACTATGAAAATGTATGTATTTGTAAAAAAAGACAGAGGGAGGCGACGGCACGTCTGTGAGAGAGCGACTGCAGACGAGATGCCAGATCAGGCCCAATTACGTTGCATATCCGTCTCTGGATCTTATCAAGAACCTTGAGACAAACATAAGCGGCACCAGACCATATATGGCAGCAATACTCCATGCAAGGGCGAATGGTTGATTTGTAGATTTGATGTGAACATATGCATGTGGAAGCTCATCTTAAACTTGATCTTGTGTAGAATTTGATTCTGTGAGAAAGTAAATATCCTTGAGTTCCGTGTTACATTATCTTAGAAATGGTGTAGTGCAATATATAAAAACAAAATATTATTCTAAAACTTTCGTGAAAAGGAGGAGAGGACCTCATAGTTTTGCTTGAAATAAAGTTGGTCTACCGATGAGGTAAAGCATTGCCATTATTTCCTAAACTTTTCTATTATCCTCATCTTTGTTGTTTTGGTAACTAAGTTTCAATTGTTGCTAATTAATGAGGAGTGCTGCCTATATTAGAGATAATAGGTCACATTGAAGTGTTTGGCTTGTATGATTTTTAATAATCCAGAAAGTTTAGGTATATTTAGATGATTATATATATATGAGAGAGAGAGAGAGAGAGAGATTAGATATATCCATTTATCCAATGACTTGACCCAAAGAGTTGCGAGTTTAATACCTGGGCACAGCAGAGGTGAACAAAACCTTGGAGAGTTAAGTTACGAAAGGGAATTAACTGAAACTAAGATATCCAGAAAAGGCATGGTAGGAAGAACTAGAACAATCTACCCCCATAGACTAAATAAAACGTTAAAAAATTTGAAATTTCAACATATATCACCTGAAAAAGACTGTACAGTGACTTAAACGTTCAAACAATGTAAATAGATCTATTTATTGTAGGTATGTCTAGTTTTAAAGAGTACTAATATAGCTTTTAGCAAGAAATTTTATTTGATGTGAAATTAATTGATGTTCTTTAAATTTGAACTGTCACTGCTCATGGCCTTTCGGTAGAATAATTTTAAGACTATATTGAGGACTCGAGTCAGGTCACCAGGTTGTAGTGGTAAGTATGTTGTTACTGTGTCAGGTTGTTCCTTAAGAAAATAGTAGCAGTCTGTGGAAGTTGACTGTACTTAGTGACAATTTGAATATAAACCATAATGTAACAATTTAAAAAAAAAATTAAATTAAAAATTTCTTTTTGTTCATTGTTCATGATAGCAAAAAAATCACAATAGTTTCAATAAGTTCTCACTGTATTTCTATAGTTTCTCAGTTGGAAATACAATGTGACTAGTACAATAGTCACAGCATCAAACTTATATGCTATATTTGTACAGGTAGCACCTGGTAACACCTGCATTGAACATAACACCCTGGAACTCCTAATCACTCTCAGCAATGTCAAATCAAGATACTTAGTTATTTGTTGGAAGGAAATGTTGATAAAATTCTTATCATAGCAACAAAGACGATTGATTGATTTTTTTAAGGTTTATGAACCTTTTGTGGATTATTTAGTCAAAACATCAACCATTTCTGGGGTATGAACCCTTTGTGAGTTATTTAAAATGAAAACAGATTTTGGATTCTAAGAATTATTTTTTTGCTAGTGATTATTGCATTAACAATTTCTTTGGAGATAATAATTTTTCCAGATACAAGTCCTATTATTTAACTCATAGCTGGGGGAGAAGAGATGGATCCATACCTTTCCCAAGGTTACTTGCATATGAGTGAATATAACAAACTCAATTGGAATTTTAACTCTTCTCTAATTAGCCATGACATTACCGCCACAGAGGAGCGTTCGGTTAGCAAGGTCAAATTTACTGTATTTAAAGATTGAAGTTTAAATACAGTAAATTCGACCTTGCTAACCGAACGCTCCTCTGTGGACAAATTGGTAAAGGCACGTCAAGCTAAATGACGGTTCCATATAGAATACAGGTTCAAATCCTGTCGGAGGACGTATATTTTGTGAAAATTTCTCGGAGATTCAGGCCGGTAAATGTTGTTTAATACTGTTTATTATAAACAGAGCATTTACTTAAATATTTGTATCTATAAAAAGAATGTATAAACATAAAAATGTCTTAAAATAATTGTCGGACTTTGTCCATTTCATAATGTGTGACATCATATATATATATATATATATATATATATATATATATGGGAATTAGCATGGTATCTAACTGATCACTCTTTCTATTCTATCCTCTATTACTATACAGATCACTATTCTTTACTCCATCCACTATACTATTTCTCTCTATCCACTATACTATTTCTCTATACTGGTCATATACAGATTACTATTCAGTAGTTATTTTTGAGTGAGTATTATCAAGCAAGTACTATTGGTGCAAGTGTTATTTGAAGGTGTCTGACACCAGTATTTTTCAATGGTGTTACTATAGTTGTATTCACAATTCAAAGTCTCTCCGACAATGAGCATTACGAAAGTGACGAGTATTCTTTGACATTATAAAAGTAGCAACAAGTGTTCAGTGACATCACAACCCCCCACCCCAAAAAAACTGTACTTTGTACCCTCTTAACTTTTTGCACTTCTCCCCCAAATCTGGTTTCAATTGGTCAATATACAGCTATTTTATACAGATGGATGGACTAACAGAAGTTATAGAATTTTTTTATTTATATCCCAAAATGAAAAGGACAAATGATCACAACACCCTACATGTACACACAGATGAGCAAATGTGTGCAAACACATTCACACAGACAGATGCATGGCTGAACATGCACATACAAACAAAAAACATACAGAAAAAACTAACACCAATGATAAGTGTATAAAAAAGGAAAAATTGAAAAATATAAGCAGTAAATTGCTGATACTCACTGAAGAGTGGATGGCCAGGTCCACCTATGAAACTCTGGAGTCAGGATGCCGAAAGTAAAATCAATCAGCTAAGTGACAAAAATTTTACTCCTATTAATCCTATATATATATATATATATATATATATATATATATATATATATATATATGAGAGAGAGAGACAGACAGACAGACAGACAACACAAGGCTCAGATTAGTTAAAAAATTAAGCATATTTTAAGCAAGAGACAAGGTTAAGATATTTTAACATAACTTTATTAAACATTAATAACAGGAATTTCTAACTAATCTGAGAAATATTTTAAGTAAGAAGTATGAATAAAATAAGGTTCAAACTTGAAAATTTGCTAAGCTTGATCAAGCTCAGCTAAAATTACCTGATACTAAAAAAATAATAATAAAAGCCTAGTTTTAACAATGCAACATGATAATGGAGCTAATTAAATGTTGCCAGTAGCAAAACTTATATTTTGTTGGTTGAAAAAAAAAGAAGTTTGTTTTTGTTTCAAAGATGATGTCTATTATATCAAGTCATGACAGGAAGGGCCTGTCTCCACCATTAGCCAGTTTGATAACAGTGTTGTGCACACGTGAAATCCTGAAAGTGGGTCACCACCAGCATCAACAGAAATGTTTATGCTGATTATAAAAAAAAAAAAAAATCCCTACACTTCCTTTATAACTTTTGTACATGGATGAGCACCTGTAAAATTACTTCAACAACTATAAAATAAGTGTTGTATTTATAATAAAAAAATATATGGTTTGGTTTGGTTCATTTTGTTTTACAGTATATCAACTGCGATGGGTTATTTAATGCCAACAAGATTTTTAGGATATGTTCATATGAATAGAATATGTATTCTTTGCAAGAAATCAATTTGTAGATCAGGTATTTTTGTAAAGAGGGTTTTTGTCAGAGTCAAATGTATTGTTGTTATTTTTTTTTCAAAAATGTATTGCTGGTATTTTTACTATAAAAATCCATTTTTATACTTTCATAGTGTTTTGACCAAAGTTTGGGGTGGGGGTAACTATTTGCTCATAGCTGGGACCCTAACAGATGTTAACACCCCAGGCCAGGGTGGACTTGGGAACAACAGCAATTAAAACCTCCTGACCAGAGGCTTTTGCTGCTGGAGCTAGTTTATCCTCATACCCAGGGTACAAAAAAAAAAAAAAAATTATAAACATGATAGTGTCTAATTTAAAAGCTTAGAAGTGATCTACATTACAAAATTTTTTGGCCCTATCCTCTTCCTAAAATTTAATGAAACATCAGATTTCCTTTTTTCAGTTGTGTATTTCAGCACCTAATTGTAATAGGTTCACAAAGGACACCCACCTCACCGAAAGCCAATCAGATTGCAATGATTTAATGCTGTAATCTCAAATTTTCTTAACAATATTCACTGCAACTTTGGATATGAACCATTACAAAATGCCATCTATGTTTTCATTCAGTCAGTTATGTGCCATGCGTGATACATGCTTAGGTGATCATGTATCTTTTGGTGCATGCTCTATGCAATAAAACCCTGAAATTCTTCAAAACATCTAGACCTGTGAGCAAATGAATTGTCCTACAAAAAGGAGAAAACCTTTCTATAGTTCTCCCCTTTGTTAATTTTCTTTCAACATCTACTTTAATTGTTACAAGTATGTTAAAGTAATATTCAGCATTAACTATTTTCACCCTTCTAAAGATGGTTAGTCATCAAAATACATCCCTTTTCAAAAAAAAAAAAAAAAAGAAAGTTTTATGACTGTTATACAGATATTTGGGTTGTGGAGGAATATAACAAAGTGTCAAGTCATACAGAAAAAAATGAAAATAAAAAGTAATCACAATATTGCTAAAATACTGCAAAATCAAATTGGAGATGTCCACTCAATATCATTTCTGATTGGCATTCAAACATTTTGGAATTCACTTCTGCATACTCAACTGATCATGAGTTTATTAATTTAAGAATTTATTGCTGAAAGACTATCAAGCTTTAGACAAGAATAGTATTGCTCAGGCTGTTTCTTTGGATATCTCAAAGGCATTTGATAGGATTTGAAAAATTATGGCATTTCTGGACAAATTTCTTTTTTCTTATCAAATTACAAAATGAAAGTTATCTTGAACAGTTATTCTTTTAGATCTTTTTGCATTAATGCAGGTGTTCCCCGGGGATCTATTCTTGGACTGGCTTCGTTCCTAATTTTCATCAACAGCCTTCTTGATCTCATCAATTCTTGACTCAGTATCTATGCTGATAATAACCATTTACTCCCATCTTAATAGTAAGTCTGATAGGTTTGATATGGTCAAATTGGCAGCTGATCTCAAAAATAACCTACAATCTGTTGTTAACTGGAGCAAGAACTATCTTGTAAATTTTAATGCCTCCAACACAAACAGAAAATTTACAAGATTTAATCATCTTAAAGAACCTTTTTTGCCTTCCATCAAAATGGCTGATGTTAACCAAGGAGAGTGATTAAATGCACCTTATCAAGCTAACATTTTCCAGATATTAACCAAAACAATTGAATCAATTGCCAGGTCTTCTGCTAGAAAAATTGGTCCACTGTGGCATGCTAGACAATTTTTCTTACCAGAATTTACCTTACACATTTATAAGTTTACCATTCATCCATGCATAGAATATTGCTGTCATATCTGATCTGGTTGTTCTGCAATGTATCTAGAGATTCTTGACAAACTGCAAAGAAGAATGTTATTGGTCCTGATCTGGTATCTCTGCTTTAATCACTTTCCCACCACGTAATTTAGTTTTCCTGTGTCTTTTCTATAAATATTTTCACAGTAAATGTTCAGAGAAGTTTTCCTCTTGGGTACATCGACTTTATGAATTTAAGACTAATAGTAGATTGGCAACTAGGTTTCATCATTTTATGGTTAAATTGCTAGATGTAATTATAAGTTCTATGCTAATAGTTTCTTCTCTTGCACTTTTTGCTTGTGGTACTCTCTTCCAGCTTATCGATTTCCAGTCAAGTTCTATCTTAAGAAATTTAAATGTGATGTCAATCATCATCTTCTGTCCCCTTGAATCCCATCCTTTTATTGTTTCCTCTTTTTAATGTTTTTTTCTCTGATCCTTTCACTGTTAGTAACTTTATTGCCTTGCTCAGAGTGAAATGATTAAAAATTAATAAACTCAATATATTTCCTGATGTCTCTAGTGTCTTAGCAATTCCTTCAGCTGAGATTAGTCATTTGGCCAAAATTAAGTCATGAACATTAACAACAATTTCAGCTGACGCCACTGAAGGCCAGTACTGCAATCAAGGTCACAAAATCTCTCCATTTGAAGTTGGTACACTACTTCTTCACAATTAAAGGATGACAGGCATGAAAGTTCAATAGTTGAAAATTCCAAACTTTCCCTTGATATGATTCTGTCATTTAAAACAAATTAAAAAAAAACAAATTTGCCCTTTATAATAGAACATTCTTTCCAGCAAGTGACAATAACATTTAGATTTTGGGAAAGTGAGTTAATTAAAATAACTTTTCAGCACCCACCATCTATATCAATGTGACATCTGAAGTTTATTCAGAAACGTCATGATAGAGAGAGAGAGAAAAAAAAAATAAGGAGATAATTATTGTTAGATAACAGAAAGGAAATGATATTTGAAGAAAGTCTTTCAATGTCATTTAAAATTTTAAACAAGTCCACAATGTCTAATTAGATATATCTTTTGTGTATAACTTTCTCTCATCAGAAAAGTCCACTGCATAGAGAGGGGTGAATTGTTGATTGGACTCTTCTAGTGACAAAATAGAAGTTCATTTAAAACCTGACAAATAAAAGGTCATTAAATAAAATTTAGTTACAGATAATTTTTAATCTCCAGATAACTGGATGATAATTTTAGGAATTCATTGTACTTATAAAATTTATAAAAAAACTTAGTCATTATTTTTTGACTGCACAGGTAAATAAGTAAATAAAATATAAATGTTAACAATAATAGTCTATAAGAGAGACAACTACTAATCAAATTTAGCTAAACTTACAGTCTCATTAAATATGTAATATACTTTTTAAACAAATGAAAATCTATAAATCCATCACTCTTGATGGATTTATACAATTAATACATAATTAATTTTAAACAGTAGTAAATAAAAAAAAAAAAGAAAGTGACAGCTAGAAAAAAAGACCTTGGTTTCATTACACTTTAATTTTTCTTTTTTAAGTTAACAACTAATCAGCAAAACAAAAGAAAATTATAACTTTACCTTTAAATCACTTCCTGAATCCTTGAGCCAAATCTGCAAATGTACATTTAAAAAAATGCATAATAAAAAAAAATTATATTTACAAAATTACTTTATTGAAACTGAATTGGTGAATGTTAGCAGTTGCTCCAAGCAAAAACAACATGCACAAACAGATTGAATTTTCTCTTCAGATTTATGTGTAGATGTTTTACTTTTTTTATTTAGTCATTTTTGAACCAAGTTTTTTTTCCTTCTATGGCTTAACATGTGTGAGTGGTTTTATGATGATAATTTTATAAAGGAGATATCAAAATTTACAAGTATGAGACTATTAGCAGAAAGAATTATAAGACATAGGAGAGTGGTGTAGTGTATGAAGTTTTATTCAGCTTAGACTGACTTAGTGTTGACTAGTTCAGTCTGAAGTCGGACGTCCGGCTGACCAGCTGAACTCTCTGCCTTCGGGCGGGGAGGAATCCGAACAAGTCTACGCCGAAGGGCGGAGTCTCTTTTGGGGAGGTAAACCGACCCTGAACCCGTTTATACGATTCAAAGGGCATATTTTTGGCCGAGCCCACAGGCTCAGAGATCCCACGGGCTCAGAGATCCCACATTAAACCGGCCTTGTGCCACATGATGCCCTCGTGGGGGGGGGGGGTGACTAAATACTAGCTTAGACTACTTTAGTACAAAAAAAAAAAAAAAAAAAAAAAAAAAAAAAAAAAAAACAGGTACTATTTATATTAGTTTAGACTAGGAGAGTTCTTTAGTCAAGGAACATAATCTCCAACAGGGTGGGGACTATAAGTTACCTACCACAGCAAGTATTTATTTTGTTAATAATCAAGTAAAGTATTATTACTTTAGTCAGGCATAATACAAATCCATCTATGATTGGAACAAAGTGAATATCATATTTTCCAAATCATTACCACAAATGTTTTAATAGCATATTAAGTAGCTATTGGTACAAATGGAGTGGGGAGACAGAATAAAATTATTCTTGTTAGTTTTCCTGCAGTTATTAAACTCATTTTCCAATAATTACTAAAAGAAATTCTTGTAGAACAAAATGCAGTGTACATCAGAGATTAGATTGAATTTCATGTTTTTCATTTAAATGTATCGTAAGCCATTATCTCCAAATGTTGGCTGGTTTACAGGATGTCTTAAAATGTGGGATAAGGACTTTAACTTATAGTACAGAAGTGTTTAACTATGATCTACAAAAATCATTCATTCCAACTATGTCACTTTAGTAGTAGTAATCAGTCCAGGAGTCAGGTGCAGACATTCATCAAGTAAAACATCTTAAAGCATAAAAGAATCATTCTTTCCTTTACTGTTTAAGAGACTGAAAAAATCCAGAAGAAATCAGTTTATTTATGTAAATTCATGTGAATAAAGTTTGTTAGTAAGTAGATCATAAATTAAACAGAGTGAATCATCTTAATAGAAAAAGTACAAGGTCTTATTTTAATAGGGGCAGATTAAAATTCTGAAATTGATAAAGTGATTGTAAACAATTAGCAGACAAAAAAGTGCTGACATTATTAGCAAAAACCTAATAGTATTTCTCATTAACCATTACAATATAAACGGAAAGTTTCTCTTTGATAATAAATGTAAATCATTACAAGGCAACCAAAATTATTTTCTATATTTTTATAAGCAGATCTTTAAATTAACCCTCAAAAGGCAGAAAGAGGTTGTGGGAATACACATAGGAGACAGTTAAAAGAAGAAAAAAAAAGATAAAAATTCACTTTTTTTTTTTAAAGGATGAATTATATATATATTTTTTAACTTAATTATATATGAAAAATATTCTGAAATTTTGAGTGTAAAAATAAAGTAAAAAAGAGAAATGAATCAAATGTACACTTCCTAAATTTAATATTTTAACAGTATGATATTCTTTGAAGTATTCCATAAACAATAGTTGTGCATTTTTTGAACCATGGTGTCACTATTTTCATATCTTTTGTTTTTAAGAAGTGTGCATGCAGACCTGTCTTTGGTTTGTTCTTCCAATTTTATCTCAAGGAAATGCATGAATCCTAGAGTTACCAATGAGTCATTTAGACAACTCTTGAAAGAATGATGCTTATATCTTTGAAAAAAAAAAAAAAAAAAAAAGTTTAAGTCATCAATTGGTTACTATTTTTATTAACAAGTTAAAAGCTAACAATATAGACTTAATTGTACAGCTGTTGATACAATTATTTGATTAGAGCCCCAAAACAGGACAAAGGAGAAACAACAAAATTTTAAAACTGGTGAGGTTCACGCTGTACAAGGCCTGGGAGCTACTCGAGGTAGAAGGTAACAGAGTAACAGGCACAGTTTATGCAGATATATGAGGAAGATAACGGTGAACCCAACACTTGAACAGGTTAAGATTGTAGTAATCAAGAAAACATGCTCTTGGGAGTTGGATTCACAGGGCATTTATTCGATTTTTTTTTCAGTTTTTGTTGTTTGCAGTTATTTTGCAAGAATTTATTTTGCAAAAGGTATGAATCTAAACAGGAAAATTCTGACAGCAAGAATTAAGACAAAGGCTTTTAGAAAATTATGATAGAAGTGATATCAGGATAAAAACAATTAAAATAATATAACACCAATATGGACTCTTATCTATGAAATATTATCAAAAGAAGATAAATCACTCAAAAATTTATATGTTTAGCACATATCCTCAATGCATGCATCTTGGGACTGCCAATCAGGTACTAGTTCACCCATTATAGCATATTTTTGGAGGCCTTATTAGAAATTTTTACAAGTGAATCTTTAAATATATTTTCCTTATTTATTCTTGTAGCTTATCCATTTTTGCTTCCATATATATATATATATATATATATATATATATATATATATATATAAATACATCTTTTTTGGCTAATTTGGGATTTTTTCCAGTTTATGATGTACTCATTTCTTTACATTATTCATTTGAACAGTCTATCATTGTTATAAAAAAAGACACAGTCATCTGGTGTTGCCAGAGTGAGGATGTTAAGTAGTTGTCTCCTTTACACTAAGGACATAAAAGGTTACAGACAAAAGAGACAAATTCACATACACTTAGTATAATATATAGCAAGAAGCTTACATACATATATGTCAAGTTTTTAAAACAATTACTAGATTTGTTTCCATTCTAGAAATAATATTGTGCAAGGTCTCATTTTACAATTGAAAATACTAGATGTAATCGTAAGTTCTATGCTAACAGTTTCTTCTATCAAATTTCTCACTTCAAAAATTTAAATGCAATGCCAATTGTTATTTTGTTTACTTAATTCTTGTTCTTTTATTGTACTTTCACCTTAATAGTGTTTATTTTCTTATATTCTTTCATATTCAGAAGTCCCCTTGCCTTGCTAAATGTGAAGTGATAAAAATTATATATATATATATATATATATAAAATTTACAAAACAAATATAAATTTTAATTATGCACCAAAAAAAAAAAAAAAAAAATAATGTAACTTATATACCTATTTTTTTAGCTATGCAAAGACAAGAACATCTTTCACTATTGCTTTCAATGTCTCTGGCTGCAGCATTCAATTTCATTACAGAGATTATGTTTAAACTATTGTTTAAACTTGTTGATAACTGTAAATGTATTAAAGAGATAAAACTGATTATATTTTACTTACCTTACCCACATAAGTAAAACAATTAAAATATAATATACTGATGTAATAAGTACTAATCATGATAAGAGTCAATTATTAAGTATTCATTACTTATTTGTTTTTGTAAGCATGCTCTAGTCTTAAATACCAAGTAAAACAAAGCTGAGAAACAAAAGATGAATACAACAACAGTATATCATTCATTTGCAAGAGTTCAGTATCTAAGAAAGCTTTTGTGTTTGACAAAATTGGGTGACTCCATTGCCGTCTCTTCTTTTTCATAAAACTGATAGCTGCTTTATACATGAAATAAAAAAAAGCGAGTGCATGCAAAGATGGTGTGATAACAATTAAAAAAAAAAAAACTTTATAAAACGCATCAATATATTACATGAATATATTGCTCATATCAAGAACAAGAATTAATAATTTAATAAACAATAGCACACCAAAACTCATCATAGACAACCTACCTAATCCTAAAGTAGGTCTTTCTGGGACCTCATCTCAATTTGTTTTCTGTTGTCATAGCAGGATATGACAACAAAACTATGAAATTCAAACACACTATTGTTCAGGGATTAGTAGAGTCACCTTCAGTAACGGGATAAACTTTTTATACAGCAAATGAAGCCACATACAGAGTGATAAAGGTTAATGACAAAGTTTAGAATTTCAACATGCCAGATGTGAAAATTGAAAAATCTAAGTATCTCTGGAAGAATCCTACGAATTGTAATCTTTGTAAAAATCAAATATAGTAATTAAGGTGTTCCAGAATGTCTTCAAGCCGGACTTATGAAGAATCTCACAATTACATACTTAGAATATTCAAAGTTTGTAAGAAGAATAACATAGGAGAAAAACTGAAATACAATGGACTAAAAATTATTTTGTCTTTTGAAAATGTTACACATTAGAAACTGTAAAAAGTTAACATTTTATTTAAAAATAACTTTGCATTTACATTAAACAACATATTTTTTAAACAGGTAAAAAAAAGTTTAAATCTGAAAAACAAAAACTTAATTTTAAAGAACATTACGTGAAAAAGCTTATAATCTTTGAAACGGTTTCTGATGAAAGTCCAAAATCAAGCAAATCCTGCGATCGCATAGCAACAAGATTCCTCAAGCTCCCCACATCATCCTGAACCCAATTTATCTGGGATTCTGTCAGTGATGTTGACAACAACGTCTGCACCATATTAGTGTTTCCAATGATAGAACTGACAAAATTTTTGAAGCGTTGGCTTAATATATCAACAGATGATTTACTTCGTAATTTATCAATATTCATCATAACCTGAAAAAAAAAAGAAGAGAAAAACGGTAACAATTTAAAAAAAGTTGGTAAATTACCCACTAGAAAGATTGTCTTTTTTACAGAAACACTATAAAAACAATAATTGCAATTTAGCAGTAAGTTTATGTGCAACCTTCCCAGCTCATTTCCAAATAAATTAAGATTGAAAAATATTAACAATAAGAATAAATGCAAAACAAAATCTTATCTTCCTCTAAACACTTCAGTTCTTATGAGTAAAAAATTGTTTTCAAAACGATGGTCTTTTTTATTTTTTTTATTTTTCTCTAGATTTTTTTTTTTTTAAGTTTAGCATTTTCTGACTAATGCATTTTTTATATAAAAATATTGTTTTTCTTTATCATTCTGAATGAATGACTAATTCAAAATACCTAAGGAGTGATAACTTTGAGCATTTTTAAAATTCATAATTTAGCGTTGTTGAAGAAAAAAATGGTTTGCCACTCAGAATTGTGAAGTGGAATTTCGTATTCACCATAGAAAAAAAAATAAGAATACAAAATAAAGGAAAAAAAAATCTGAATCGATTAAATTCCATCCATGTTATTCTGTATTGCAAAAAAAAAAAAAAAAAATTTTTTTTAAACATGATTGTCAACAAGGAAAGAAAATGCTATTTGTTTCAGTTTTCCGAATTAATTTGTATGCTCATTGTTGTTTGTTTACAAGATAAAGTACTGTCTTACTCTTGTGGGTATATGGAAAAATACGTCAACTGGTTAGGTCGAGTCAAAATATCTATTCATTAGTAGACAAAAATTTAAAGTCTCTATTTTTTTATTTTAATACAGAAGAAGAACCATCAGGTTATCTAAATTGGTTAATTAATTTAGAGAATATTCACCTGCACAACAGTTTTTATGTTTGGTACTGGGATGAATTGCAAACGGTCACAGAGGTACTTTCTTTGAAGAGGGTGGATCAATTCTACCTCGAAATGTCTGTCTTTAAGTTTGTCTTGTTGTTGCTCTAAAATGACATAACACGTTTTGTGAAGTTTGTAGAACCTGTGAATGTCGTTGAGCAACTTTTGATCATTTTCATTGTCCAAAGGCAGCGACAATTGGTCATTAAAGACAATCAAGAAGGCCACGCCTGAAGATGGAAAGATGCACGTATAGCGAATGACGGAGTTACTAAAACGAACTAAGTAATTGTTTCTCCGTAGAAAATCGGCAATAATGGTGTTGGACAGCGCACGATCTAGAATGGCAGCCTTCTGCATGTTTCAGGAAAAAAAACCTTTCCTTTAACTGATGAAAAGGATCATTTAAAAATAAAGACAGAAAATGTGACATTCATTTAAGAGTCGTCTTTTGCTGCAATTCGAATTTGAGCCTCGTTTTTAAAAATAAGATTTTCAAAAATAATGAAAGAAAAAAAATATTTAAGAATCCGGAAAACACCGATATCAATCGACATCAGTTTTTCATATTTTTTTTAAAATTAACTATAACATTTAAATGGTCACATCAAGATATAAATTATAAATTTAAAATAAATTGTGAACAAATATTAGATGTTCGTACAGTTCCCCGGTAAATCTCGTTGGAAAAAAAAAAAAAGAAGAAAAGTGAAACGTGGATTGTCTTTCAATGTAAAAATATTGTGATTCCGGTATGATATTTTTATAATAATTATAATTAATATTTTTGTAACATGTTTCCTATTTTCCAAAGACTTTGAAACTTTTTTGCAGTATTTATTTATTTTTCTTCATTCGAAATTGGAGAATCCAAAATGGGAAAAGAAGTCACATACATTACTTTTGAATTTGATTTGACAACTGACGACACGATGTCAATTGTTTGCATAAAAAAATAATTTTATATCCAATCAACTTCTTAGGACAAAGCAATTTTTTTAACGAAACTGTCTTTTTTGTCATTATATGATGTACATTTGCAGATTACCAACGTAAAGTACGTAAATGTAAGTTATTAGTACAGAGTACTAGTACACAATGCATAAAAATACTACTATGGAATTCACTTTTTAAAGTTTAAAAAACAAACTGGAAAGCATTTCAGTCATTTATTGACAGTACGCGATATGTACACACGTTGCAAACTTTTATCATGGCATTTACAAGTATTACTCAATTTTTATTCAGACTAAAACGTTTCAATAGACGTCGCACAGTAACTGCCCCACAGTCTTATTTGCTTCCTATTGAGTAATTAATACACAAATTAACAATGCACTCGTCTCGCTGCACATAACATGGACGAACTTCACTTCTGAGTCATTTTCTTACTATTATGGACTCCTCTAATACGCATGCGCCCCCCAATGATATATTACAAAATATACATTTCATTGTTTTTCAACTAATTTTCAAAAACGTCTTTAGATTTTTTTTCTAAATATATTTTATTCATATATGTACTCCCACTCATAGGGAGTTCTATATGTACCTTTTTCACGTAGGAACTTTAAATGCATAAAACTATTTTCGATTGTCTGCGTGTGTTCGATTTCTCCAAATAGTCACTGTTCATCGACATTTCCAAATATATCCGTTCGAACAATTGTTTTTCATCAATTTCATCGGACCCGAAAAATTCAGACAGTGAGGATCTGAGATTAATCTCTTCTTATCACTCAAATATTGGGGGGAAAATGTTCACTCTTCAATTCTTCTACTTCAAACAACTTCATTTATGTATGAGGGGTCCGTAAAAGTCTTAACATTTTATTTTTCTTTCTGTTACATTTTTTTTTACGTTCTTGGAAACCTGATTTAATTTCAATTATTTATGGAGAAGAATTTATTCAAGCTTTAAACTCACTATCATTTTCTAGTTTTGTTTTCATCGCTAGACCACGATTCAACAAGAGAACATTGGAGCAGTGTGCTTTGAAAATAAAATCCAGGAGTTTGCTTTTCAAAGTACAGAACCCACACTTGGAAGAGTAACGCATCACGAACTTTCTATTCTTATTTTTCCAGATTAAGAAATTATTAACTTTAGTACAACAGAAACCCAAATCAAATGACAATTTTACATACCCCCCCCCCCTTTCCCGATAGATTTGATACAAGTTCACAACGTGGAGTCTCGCACGTATATATGCAGGTGGTGCCAGAGTTTGTCCTCAGCACTTTCTGATTTTGGAATGCCAGATGCACGATTAACCCTGACCCAAGGCGATACCCATATAAGCTATTTTGGGATTTGCCTTGCTCTGACCCAATTCCTTTTTCTACTAGGAGGTGCTGCCTGAGAGCGAAGGACTGAACTTTGGTTAATTTTGTTTTCAGGCCCCATAGCGCCTGTGAATGGTGGGAATTAAAATTTTCTGGTGTCAGCCTTCCAAATAAGGGGATATCCTGTTTTTAAGAAAGTGTCTTCTTACTTGGGGCCAGGGTGAATTTTTAAGTATAAACCTTTTATAATTATTCAACATTGCAAATTCCACAAAAAACGTTTTTTTAAAAATCATTTCACCCCAAGCAAGGCAACAAAGCCACTAATGCACAGAGGGTTACTGAGTATGAAAGAAAAAAAACATTATTAAAGAGTGAGAACAATAAAAGAATTTAGAATTGGTTTCTTGGTGCTGTGTTTTAAAGAAATAGGTTTATTTCATCAAGAAGAATGTTGAGTTACTAACCCTAATAAAAATCTACCAGGCTTAGCTGGTTAGATGAATGATATAACAAATAAGAAACCTCTAGTTAGCAATTGAAATCTCTCTCTCTCTCTCGAGTCTGTAGCCTGGTCAGACTTGAAAAAAGGAAATCTGTTCCTGAGAGTCCCACAACTTGTAGCCAATATGCAGTGGATCGTAAGTAGCATCTTTATATGTTATACTCTGGCTTGTATTGCATTTTCTTATTTTGTACAGCATCCTTTATGAAAGGAATAAATTCATAAATCCCAGTTTTACTAGCTATACCCCATATCACTGTTTTATCATTATTTTAACAGGGACAGTATCTACAAGGCCATCCCACCATTAGTGTAGTATTTATGAAGAAAAACTTTAAAAATCTATATAAATTAAAATTTGGTAAAACAAACAAATTAGATTCAAATTTTAGTGGATGCGTTATTAAAACATCTATTAATTTCAGTTTCAGACAAAATAAAAAATTTTTGAAAATTTTTAATAAGACAATATCCCTATTGGGTGTATATCAACTTAAAATTTAATTTACTTATTTACAGAGAAAGATAAAATTTACACATTTAAAACATTATTTATCTGAAAATATTCAGCTTTTAAAATATTTTTTACCCTCTAAGTAACACACATTCAAACTGAGATGAGCATTTTTCTGTTAAATATCCACATGTATTCTAGTGTTTAATACTATGTCCATGCACAATGTATAAATAAAAGATAATGTCTAAAGTAGTCAGTCCGAGTCAAAGTAATAAAATAAGTCTTTAAGTTTTCTTGTGTCTAATCTACTTCCCATTGTATAAAAACTCTTCATAAGAAGAAACTAAGGTTAAAAAAAAGAAAAGAAACAGTTTTTGTAAAAATCTCTTTAGCAGTTTCATGATTATAAGACTTTTTATTTACACTTTATCTGCTTTCTTTATCTTTCAGTTTTCTTTGTGGACAGAATTGAATATTTTTACAAGGTCAAATTTTCACCTCCTTGACTTTCACTAATATCTTCACTAATGATTTATTTTCTAACTTGTGAAATAAAAAACAGATGAATGACTACAAGGTAGAACCAATTTGTCTTGTTTTTGATTTGTGTTGTCATCAACTTGACACTAGAAACAAAATAATCCTTACAATGCACTCTAAATTTAATTCTTGCTATAAGTTGGTCTATATGAAAGCTAACCATTTTATCTCCTACAAGGAATTTTAAAGTTGCTTAATTTTGTATATATATATATATTACATAGAATGGAAATCCAAAATTATATATTTAATTTTAGATGTTACCTTTTTACTTTTTCTTAAAAAATTTTTAATTAAAAAAAAATCTTAAATTTTTAAATACTTTTAAGCATTTTTCCTTATATAAACTATCTATTGATGTTTTTTTCCTATTTTTTGCTAGCATAGATTTTGGAGTCTTTTTCTTTAAAAAAGAATTTTTTTTTGTTTTTTGGTTTAGAACTAATAATTACTATCTTCTATTTTAATTTTTCAAATTATTTGAACCTGTGTTTTTAATTTTGTGATTTTGTTTTGACCTAAGTTTAGATGTTATTATTTTAAAATATAGGTCAAGGTTATTTTAACTGTCTTCTTGAACTAGTCATTCCCACTTCTACCATGATATTATGAGTTTGTTTAAATCTATGTCTATATTCTCATCTGCAGCTTCCTTTTTGTTCTTTCTCTCTTTCTTTTTCTCTTTCCTCTTTCTCTCTTCTTCTTCTTTAAATGTTTAAATTTTAGGTTCCTATTTTTCTTCACACCTCTGTGTTGACAAAGCCAGTAAGTAAGTTTTGTTGACCGAAATAGCTATTTGAATGAGGTAATTTTGGATTTCCATTCTATGTAATCTATATGCTCCGTTATAACAAATTGAGCTCTTTTTGTGGATCAGTTTTAATATTTTATATTATTAGGATTGACTTGGTATATACCAATGGATTATTACATATATATATATATATATAGGGAAATTGTATGACAAAGTTTTTTTTGTCCTTCAGGACTTCATCAAAATAAATTTCTTTTGTCGGTAGGACTAGACATGCACATGACAGGGATGCTGAGAATTTCAGAATTTTTTTTTTATCTAGCCAAATTGATTTAGAATCTTTTTCTTTTTCTTTCCATCACTGTGATATTAGAAGATCTGCCAGGAATGGCGAAATGGGAAGATTAAGCTCTCTCTACTAAGAGCTAAAATAATAAAAATCCACCATCTCATAAGTAATCAATGCTACTTCACATTTAATAATGATTGTTACAAACAATAATTTGGATTACCAATGGGATCACCTCTTAGTGGAGTGCTGGCATGTATCTTCCTAGAATTTCTCAAATTTGGTCCTTTCCAAAATATTTTACCAAAACAATCAACATATTTCCATTATATTGATGATACTCTACTTATATATCCTTGTGATATTGATTTACCTGACCTAGTAGATCAACTAAACATACAATAGACTTTACATTCTTTATCCTTCCTAGATATCAAGCTACACTGCATTAACAACAGTTTAAAACTCGGTGTCCACCGGAAATCAACCAACAAAATTGACCTAATAAATTTCTATTCTCATCATAACAACAAAATAGAATCCGGCATAATCATCGGATTCTGTCTAAGAGCACTAAGAATATGCAGCTCGGATTATTTACATGAAGAGGAGAAATAATACATTGAAAACACTTTCAAACTTCTCCAGTACCCTAAATATTTTATATTCAATGCAAAACAAAATGCCCATAAAATATTCCAAAACAAAAAAACGGCCCCTCTGAGAAACCCAATGAATCAAAAAAAAAAATATTATCCTGCCTACTAATTCTATCACATCTACAATTGAAAAGAATCTATCTAAACTCAACATAAAATTTGTTACTACTGTAACAATACAATTTCTCACACATCATTAAGAGATAAGTAGATAGATTCCGTTTCCTTCAAGTCAAATTAAGTACCTAGAGCTTTCGGGAAATTTGTTTCCAGTCTATCTTTGAGTCAACTTAAGTATCAGTTTTTCATGATTTCTGTCTCCAGCTGCTTTTGAATTGGCAAACATAAAATTTTGTCAATGATTTTAGATAATCATAAAAGTAGTCCTTTGAAGAAGCTAACCACCCAAAATGCTGAATGGGTGGTCTCTTGTTCCAAAACACAAAGGGACAGATAGAGGTGGTCAGACCCCAGCCAGTATCCATACAAGTAGAAAAGGGTCCAGCAGTCAGTCAGAAAGTAGGTAGGTGACTAGGGAGGAAGGGACCAGCGAAAGTTAGGGAGATAGCTGTTCAACCGAAGGAAAACATAGACAGCTAAGTGAGAATTCATATTGTTGCTATTTCCCAACCAGAGAGTCTTGAAAAGCAATTGTCGTTATTCTGTGTGAATTCAATTATGGCCAAGTGGACATACCTGTGCACATAGCTAGTCTGGTCTATATGCAGACAGCTGACTTTGGATGCCTTCACAGGTGCAGTGATTGACGGATGAGTGGAGTATGTTGTCACACTACTACATCCAAAACAATAAAAGACTTAATCCATATCAAACAATAAGCTAAAAACCGAAGGAGGAATTTACTCCATCACCTGTAATAATTGTCACAAATATACATAGGAGAAACCTCAAAGAAACTAAATAGAGGATTATATGAACACAAAGGGGGCATTTTACAAAATAATATGTCAAATGCATTGGTTGCCCACCATAATGAGACTGACCATAATTTTGACATAAAAATATGCTACTCTGATCAAAGGAGAAAATAATTCACTATGATGGAAATGTCTAGAGAGTGCCTTAATCGAAAGGTCATCTACAGTAAATTTTCACCCTGGCTCTTACAACATTTCATAATTCCTGGTAGATCATCTAATATCATAGTGTGGAATACCTACTTACAAAAGTGATGAAAAAAAAAAAAAAAAGACTTCAAATAAATTTAGGCAGATAAAAAAATTCAAAACTTCCCAGCAGCCCTCTGTTGTGTGCATGAGTAGACCTGCCAGTATAATAAATTTATTCCGATGAAGTCCTGATGTGCAAAACGCATCACAAGTAAACTTTTTCACTTTGTCATACAGTTTCCATTTCCCTAATACTCTTCTTGATATATAAAAATATATATTGTTATCTCATATCCAGGTAAGATAACAACAAATGAACATTTAATTTAAAAGAGGGCTCAATACAGAGTAGAGCTAAATATTATTTATTATAGGAGATTAATACAAACATATGTTAAAAAAATGCTACACAATAGTAATTGTGTTTCAACACTACAAGTGTGTCTCCTCAAGCGATAGTAAATTACTGGCAAGTGAATGATTAATTTAATTTCAAAAGCAGAATACGTTCTCTTTCCCTTTAAATTAAAATTTCCCTTTAAGATCACTCATATGAATATTGCACAACACAACAACCTTTTTCACATTTACATATCAAATGATTATTTTTTTTCTTTGTAATTCATTTAAATTACATTTTTATATTAAGCTATACAGCTGTGAAATTTTTTCTTTTACTTATCAAATATTGTTTGCATTTTATATTTTCAGGGATATCATTTTTACTAATTTTGAACCTAAAATGGCCAGAAGGGCCTTTCCATGTTTTGATGAACCAGGAATCAAGGCAGTTTTCCAAGTAACAGTTGTGAGGAAATCCAACTTGACATCAATTTCAAATATGGTGCTTGAGAAACAATTTAATAGGTTTGTGTATTTTCATTCATTTCACTTTCCAACTCAGCCATTTTACTGTAGAAAACAAAATAAGATAGTTATAGCAAAAATAAAATAGAAGACATTAAATTGATTCACTGATTATTTTCTAATTAAGCAAAAAGAATTTCAATATAAATGTAAGTGTAAAGTTAGAAACTAATTTTTATATAAATGTTTTGCCATTTTTCCTTCTTGCATTAGAATCTACTTATTCATCTAAAATTGAATTTATATGAAAACAAGAAGTATTTTTACTTGACAATGAAACAGTAGCCAGTATTCTTGATAAAACCTTTATGAATCTGATATTTTATTTAGAAGAAAGTGACAACAATTTCCGTCTGAATTTCTGGGATAAGGAATTATCATCATTTACATTCAAACTAATGTTTCTCATAACATTTCGGCTATTGTGTCCTCCAGTCTTTTTCGTGTCCATTGATCTGGGTAAATGACAATAGTAAATATTTTGATCATATTAGTACTTGAAAGATATTGAGTCACTTACCTTGCATTCAAATCTATTAAAGAATATAAAATCTTACTTATTTGAAAAAGAGATTCTTTCATCATCACAGTTTTATGTAATGTCGAGCTGTTCTCTTTCCTCTTGAAAACCCTTGATGACTACTATAAATGAAATGATACCTAAAGATATATGAAAATGACTCCTTGGTCTAGAATAGTGTTTTCTGTTAATAAGCTTAGTACATGAAGGATTAATAAGCTTACTACACAGTAGGATGTGCGGTGGAGTAATGGATAGCAGCTCAGAATGAGGAATTGGAGAGCTGAGTTCGAATTCCAGTCACATCCATTACATTCACTTACATGCTAATGCCCTTGGGAAAGGTATGAATCCTTTTCTTCCCCCCCAACTATGGGTAACTAGCAGGACAAACCAAGTTCTATAGTCTTGGATGGCTAGTCTAGTCTACCACAGAAAGAAATGGCAACCTACTGCGAGAAAAAAAAATTTGCCTTGTCAGACATGTATCGAAAGATACATGATCGCCTGTGTGTATCATGCATGGCATATAGCTGACTGACTGACACTTGGGTGCTTAATAGAAATGAGACAAACTTCTCTTCTTTTTTTTTTAAGGAAATTTTCTGATACCCCACCCCCAAGCTTATTAAGGCCAACTTATTAATTTTTTTAATTTTGACTCTTTTAAATGATTTCCCAAACTCCCCTTCCATTAAAGACCCTGTTGTTTATTGCATATTGAGAAAAAATCTGGGTCTCTAAATTATTAATACACCCTATGTATTTAAAAATGAGATTAAATGAAAGATAAGTATTTAAAAAATGAAGCATTCATCTCTAATATATTCTGATCTGGCCTGTTGCCAGAATGATTTGTGTCAGAGAGGATTTAAGTCAAGGGCATTGCAATTTAGAATTTCCATAGTTAAATTTCTACATCTTCATGATTTTTTACATACTAAATACATTACTTATGCCCTAGGCTGTCATTTTTGCTGACAACCAGGTACTCTGTCTTCTTACAGTTTTTTTTTTTTTTTTTACTAATGTTCACCTAAAACAAGGCCCAAGAGCTACTCAAGGTAGATGATTACTGTGTTATATTAGCATAGGAAAGGACACGTTTTAGGAGTATAGAGCTGAAATAGATTTTAGAAGAAACCAGAAACCCAATTCTAAACAGGAAACAAGGATAAACCTCTACTGTTCAAAAGACCAGGAGAGTAAAATGGATGATAAGTAAACCTGTCTGCTCTTATTAGTAGGGGAGAGAAAAAATAAATAAATAAAAATAGAATTGAATAGATAATTAGTGAATAAAATTTTCAGATTTGCATGGCAATTAGCTCAGAATATATGCCTTTGGGTAGAGTTAGTTATAGAACTGGCAGTATGATATTATCTATAAAGTTTTAACTTTGTATAAGTTCAATTATCCTCTATCAAATAAAATCAACCAGGGAATTAACATTATTTGATTTTTTTTTATGAAAAAAGACAATGTACAAGAAATATGGTAAGATATATGCACAAACAAGTTCAAAATTAACGGCAAAAAAGAGGAGACGAATTATGCACAAGGACACATTTTCAGAAGTTTTTATTCAGCTTAAAAACCCCTCTTATTTCAAGCAGTAAGATTACAGATAGCCTTAGCACAATAGATAATAAGACACAAAGTAGGCAGGTGTTGATAACAATTATTTACAAAAGGCTTACTAAGTTATTTACAAATATATCGGTAATATTTATTCTTTGGGAATTAACATAATTGAATATCTTATGTCTCAAAAACAGGAAATTCTGCAAAATTGATTAAAAAAAATTAGGAAAGGGTATACACAAGGACTGACATTTTGATGGCATTAATGTTACAACAAAGAACCTTTCTATGCAAATTCAAAAATAAGTTTTGAAACAGAAATTAAGACAAGAAACAAGCAATGGTTGAACATCCAGTTCATTTCTATTCATTAATATCATGAAAAATTAAATATTTTAGTGAAATATCTACAATATTGATATTTTAATGGTACAACTTTTCAAAATACATTTACATAGGGATGGCTGTACTACATGATCGTATCATACTCAAGGATGTAATTTATTTCCTGTTTTTAACTTCAGAAACAAGTGGTTGGTCATATTATACTCAAGTTGTATGTTCTTAAATAGCCTTGTCTGATTGAGACTCATATGTATGTCATGCCAAACCCATTCAGAAATATCTAAACAGTCAGCTGTATACATACACTTCCTAAGATCAATGGTGAAAAAAGGTTTTGAGAGCAAAGTTCATCCTGCTTTGGACATTGTGGACTGGCTCCAGAATT
>CAHIKZ030000857.1:2042500-2087500 GCA_903632075.3 Acanthosepion pharaonis | reverse complement strand
AGAAGAGGAAAAAGAAGAAAACAAAGAAACTTGAATTTTGCCAAAGTTTGTATCTAAATCAATTTAAATGTTATATATATAGGTGTGTAATGTTTACCCATATAAAGAGGAGAAAGGGGATGAAAAGTAGAAGCACTCATCCATTAGATTATCTGGGTTTGGTTCCAATCTAACTGGGAATTTATATTTTTTAGCTATATTATTTTTTTGTTTCTTGGCAAAAGCCACACAAAATGCATTCACTTGTCATCCTGGCAATAAGATAGGCCACTTCTTAGTCTCATTTGCCTCCCTGAGGAGATCAAAATTCTCAACCCAAAACAAGGAAGCCTTAATGAAAAATTTGTAAAAAGTTTTATCTCAAAAAGAAATTCCGCAGTTTTTTGTAATTTGGGGAGAAAAGCCAGTATCCATGTCAATATAAAAGTACTACATGAGAAACAGATACATAAATTTTGATGTTAAGGAATGCTAATTTTTAAGAGCAAAAATAAAGATAAAATCATATTTTTTGCTCTTGTTACTTATGAAGATGTAATTTTATAGACTAAACATTAAAACATGTACATGGTGACTTACCTCATAGGTTAAAATGTTCCTCTGTTGTATGCTTAAAACTTAAGGAATCAGCACATATGCTAGGTTACAAAAATCTAAGCTGGCTAAGCATACACATGAATACAATATGGGAACCAGTAATATGGAGAGCTAGAGAAAAACAATAACAAAAAATTGTAATGAGACATTAGGTATATAAAAATTCACTCACTGATGTCCCCAAAAACACATGGCCCAGTAGATAAAAGCATTGGTTGATTGATCCAAAAGTGACAAGTTGTGAGTTCAATACCTGACCACAGTAGAAGGAACAAAAACTTAGAGAGTTGAGTTACTAAGGTGTATTAACTGAAACTGAGATATCCAAAGAATCTATGTTAATGGACTAAATAAAAGGTTCGGTTCAAAATTCCAACTAAGATGAGGACAACATTCTGAACAGTGTAAATATACTTTTTTTGTTTTGAAAAAAATGGGGTCTTCTCCAATAGATGATGCCAGTTTTGTAGTTCAATGAACATACAAATTTGTTTTAATTCCTGACCAGTGATAAGTGCCATGAGTTTTTTTTTTTTATTCAGCCAAGCTAGCTCACATCAACCATCATGATCCTGCATCAAGGTCAGAAGGTCATTAGGGTGGCATCCTGTGTCATTACATAGTTGGTCATGTAGGTGATTGCTGGGTGACCAGCCCATCTTGCGCCATGGCGAGGTGACTAGAGCAGTAGATCACTCACAAGTTCTTTGCAGTGTCCTGCAAAGTGCATTCTCATATGACTGTAGAAATCAGGAATGGGTCCATAGAACTATGATTGAGTTTAATGTTGTCTTCAAGAGATGCTAAGTATAGCTCTCAGCATTTAAGTGCAGGTTCCATCAAGCTTAGACTCAAGGGTTTTAGCAGTGGCACCATACATTAATACTGACTCTATAATGGTGCAAAAGAAGCTCCGTTTGAGGTTGTCTGGTAGATAAGATTTCCAGATTACATCTTTTCCACAAGTCAAGTAAACTGTTTTAAAATCTGCTAATTTTTCTGCCACAATGGTGTAGTAATCTTCCCTTGTGTGGTTGATTGAGATTGAATGAGACAAACCTCATGGCTTTTTGAGAACTTCTATTTGTTCTTTTACAAAACTATTTTTTCATTAAATCTAATAAACAAGTTTAATTCTTTTTTTTTAATTTAAAACTGAATACCTGTAAACAATTTTCTTTCTGAAATAATTTTTTAAAAGAAAAGTTCCTTAAATTATATTTTCTTTAGAAATATTTTTCTGACATTTTCCAGATCTGTTTCCTATTGATAATTTTCCCCATGCTGGAATGGAAAATTGGGGGTTGATACTGTTGTCCACCAGGTACATGCTGTTCAACCCAAACAAAGTCTCAGCTGCAAAAGAAGCCCAATACTTGACTACAATTGTACATGAAATTGTCCACCAGGTAATTATGTGGTTGGTCTTAGTTTGTTTCAACAAATATCAGCATCAGATTTTAATGCAAAAGTAGTTTCTTTGAATATAAAAAAAAATAAAGATTTTTAAATTAATCTTTTTATTACTCATATAGATAAAATATTTATTAAAGAATTAAAGCTTCTGATTGATTGTTTGTTGGAAAGTGAATAGGATATGCTGGGGTTATCTCTTTCTCTGATTGGCTATTATGCTATGTGCAAAATTAGTCAGATGAGAAGACAAAGGGAAAAAGCTATTTGGGCAACCAACCCACATGTATTGAGTAAACTTGTAGGAGCCAAGAAAATTAGTCAGGTGGTCAACAGCTAAACCACCTGGTCACCTGATCCAGAAGGGACTATGATAACGGTAGCAGACAAGCAACAAATGAATCTAGACTAGTGTTGTAGTGGATATTTAGAAAGCACTATATTTCTGTACAGTGCCCAAATTTGCCATCCGCACAGCTGTTTTGTTTTAAAACAAAGAGTATCTTTCACAAAGAAAAAAACACGAGATATTTGTTTTTTTATAGATGTAGGTTTTGCCTTATTCTGTGCTTTTTGCAATGTATTAATGCAACAAACTAAAGGGCACTAAATTTTTATTACTAACTGATCACCTATACCAGGCACCAAAGGCACTCAAGATAGTTTTACTGAATGAAATTGTATGAATGTAAGAGGAGGAGGTAAGAAGTGCAGATTATAAGGATACATAGGAAAGATGATGATTACCTCTAGATTTGAAGTGGTTAAGATTGTAGCTATAAGGGAAGTATCCACTTAGGAACCTGTTCCACAAAGTAGCAGTTCTAAGGAAGAAGCTTTCCAAATGGAACTTTCTTCATATTAATGGTATATGAATGGAATAAAAATGATTTGTCCCAGTGTATATGTCCAAGTGGATCTTAGCTGTGAAGGTTTGAACCAATGAATCTAATGATTGTAGCTGATTAGAATATTTGCCTTGGAAATAGCAATATATTAGCGAGAGGCTTGTTTGTGAGAAAGGGGTTGTAGAGCAGAATATAATTAGATATAAAGCTATATAAATTCTTTGATTGGGACAACAATTCACCTCTGAGCAACAAGAAACTGTTCACACATAAGTGGGAGCTGAAAAGTTCATAAACATCCAAGACACACCTAAAAAAAGAAGTCTTATTTTTGGCTATTTGTTTAGATTTTGTGGAGTGCGTCATACCAAGAACTTTTCAGCATCACTTGTATACTGATATTACTCTTATGCCTGTAAAGATTTTATATACTTTTATCAATATAGAAATCACCTGAAATCTCTGCTGTTTGGTAGCTATATATATATCTCCATGTTAAAATACATATTTGAACTTTATCAAGGCTGAAGAGTCAGAACTGGGCAGCTCCAATCCAGAAATGGTGGGAGGACTCCATTTTTAGTCTGATCTGGCTCTTGTAAAGTTAGAACATTGCAGGAGGAGTCAGTAGTAATACTAGAAACCAACTATTTTACCAGTATCTTTAATTATGTATGCATTCCTCTTGAGGTCTGGGATGAATTTGAATCCCAATAAATGTTCAAAGCAAGGAGTTTCCCTGAGAGTACAACCAATCAAAATAGATAAGCCTATAAATTAGCTTTTGTTGTCTGCTTCAGTTTGGTTTCGCAAGCAGCACAGTTATATCAATGTTGATTCCCATTTCATGTCATCTGTTGTATAAGCATGTTGATTCATATGTCTGCCTGAGTGAAGGCTCCCTTACTTCTCCTATTTCTGATTGATTAATTGCTCCCTAAAAAACAAATATTCCTTCCTGTCAGTATTAATAATGGCTACCCCTTGCTGCAAATAAAGAAGTATTTATCTGGACCAATGTTTTTAATTTTCCTTAATGACCTTCTTGATGGCACAACAATTTACTCCTGCCTTGATAGTAAGGCTTATCAGTCCGATAAGGTCAAAATGGCAGCCGATGTCCAAAATGATTTCAACTCCGTTGTTTACTGGGGCTAAAGATGGCTTAATTTTAATGTCTCCAAAACTAAACTTTTCTCCATTAATCATCTGAGAAACCTCTAACTGCTTTCCGCAAGAAAGTGACTTGTTGCACCTTCTCAAGCTCATGTTCTTTGTGCTGACATGAAGTGGAAAGACTATATTTAATCCATTACTAGGTCAGCTGCTAAGAAAGTATGTTTACTATGTCAGGTGAGATAATTTTTCTCTCCCAAATTTATCTTACATATCTATGAGTCTACCATTCATTCATGCTTAGAATATAGCTGCCATATATGGTCCTGTGCCCTGGCTATTTACCTTGAGATCCTTGATAAGATTCAAAAGAGAATCAGTAATATTATTGGTCCTAATCTGGCAGCTTGGCTCCAGTCACTTTCCCACTACAATATGGTTACCTCTCTATGTCTTTTCTATAAATACTTTCATGATATGTGTTCAGAGGAGTTCTTCGCTATGTTACCTGGTCTTTTTTAATTTAAGTGCATCACTAAACTGGCGCCGAGATCACATCAATTTACAGTGAGTTTGTTAGATGTAGCTGTAAATTCTATGCTAAAAGTTTCTTCTCTCACACTTCTCTCTTGTGAAACTTCCTTCGAGCTCCATGCTTTCCAGCCAACTTTAATCTGCAGAAGTTTGAATGCAATGTCAATCACTATCTACTGTCCTCTTGATTACTCTCTTCTCTTTCTGGTCATCATTATTCTTTCTGTTCCTAATCCTTCCACACCTGTGTTTTAGTGGCATTACTGCCTTGCTTGGAGCAATACTAATTAAAAAAATGGTAAAAAGTAATAGAATATGAAATGAATGAGGATGATTCATCCTTGTGTATGTGACATGATTTGGTATTCTATAAAAAGTCTTCATTAAAATTTAAATCTATTAAATATTTGTTTTATTTTGTGTTTATCTGATAAGGTCATTTTAAGATTATGAATTACACATTTAAAATTTTCTGTATTCATTGTGAAAAGAAATGTAAATTCATCTGAGATATTTAATACCATCAATTTCTTTTTTAGGATTGGGGTTCCATTTCCTTCTAAAGTCTACTTTAAACTTCTAATGTCTCCACCTACACACTGAAATTTTATTTACTATTTATTTTTGTTCCTCAATAGGAGTAGATTCAAACTCCTAACCAGTCTTTTGTAGAAGAGTAAAGGTTTATCTCTTGCTTCCTGTTTAGGATTGGATTTCTGGTTCCTTTTAAAGTCATCCCATTCTCTTTCACTCCCAGTAACTTCTTGCACCTTAGTGGCATAATTGCCTTTCTTGGGATGAATTGAAAAACAATTATGTAAATTATCGATCAGCGGTAGATTTGGCCCTTCCAGCATATCTTTCTTCACTTTCGTCCAGTCATGAATTAATTGATGAGATACTCGGTGGATTGTCTCAGTGTTTCTCAGGTAGTTCTTTCAAACAAGCTTGCAGCGTCTGGACTCAAGAATTACTTTCTCTCCCACTAGACACATCAAAACAAAAAAGCTGGGATAAAATAAAATGCGAGCCCAATTTTACTAATTTGAGGCTCTCTCTGGATCGGCATCGCCTCGCCTGTCTACTATCTGCTTCACCATCGAGTAGTGGCACCTGGCTCAACGCAGTGCCCTCTTCATCTACCGGTACCTTCTAGATGATGAGTGCACTCAAGTCGGAGTCAGGATCCGTCTTGGACTCAAATTATGTGAGCGCCACAGATGCAGATGGCAGCCTCCACCGATGAGTTTGGTTTGCATCCTCTCCTGTTGTCAAAAGTGCCACCGCTTTCCACAGCATGCAGCCATTAACGACATCATCAAAAGAGTTGTTTGGATGCAACTGGGTTCTATATATAAATCGAACCGTGAGGCCTCAACCATGTTGATGGAAAGTGGCCAGATGGCATTACCATTTTCCCTTTTAAAATGTGTAAGTCGTTGATTTGGGATGCGACCTGTGCAGATACATTTTCGGCCAGTAATTTGATCAGGTTGAGCCAGGATCCGTCGCCCGGGATGAAGGGATGAAAAAAATAGTTAAATATTCTTCTCTTGCTGATAGATTTTTTTTTACTCCTGTGACAGTGGAGACTTCAGGGGTTATTGGCCCTCGTTCAATGGCATTCCTTTGGAGGATTGGCGCAATTGCGTCTCGATTAAGGGACAAGCCTCGCGAAACTAAGTATCGTGTCTCACTGGCGATGGTTTGAGGTAATGCTTTCTCCATCATTGCGGCTGGCAGAAGATAGCAAAAAAATTGTTTATAGCTACGTTGTTCTGGAATTGTCATCATGGTCAACTGAACTTGTTTTGTTACACAAAAAATACATCTCAAACAGTCAAAACATGGAGAGAAACTATTATGTAAATAACTATACAAATTAGAGATTCTGTATTAATGCTAAAAAGGTGAGTTTATTATTTCCTGGTGTTGGTGATTCTCTCATAAAAAATATGCATGCATGCCAACTATTTCATTTTTCTTGAGTATTACATTTTGAACTTTGTTTCAAAGCTTCAATTATGAAAATGAACTGAGTATCCATCATTTGAAATGAATTTGCTAACTGTTGTATAATCAAGTGATCCTGTATAGAGTGATGATTAATACAGGTTGGATCAAATCATTGATTTTTACTTCCTTTTCATTTTGTTTCAGTGGATTGGTAATCTTGTGACGGTGGATGACTGGAAATACATTTGGATGACTGAAGGATTAACAGAGTACTTGAGTCTTCGAGAAATTAGGAAAATTCATTCTTCTTTCAAGGGAGTAAGCGTGTTTATTTCATGGTCTACTTTTTATATAGTTTTATACTTGCATAGTAACACATGTATATCTTATTCATTTTGACTAGTTTGTTTTTTTATTTTTTTATTCTTGCGTTTTTATTATATTGCTCGAGTTGTTTTACATTCTGCAACTGTTAATACCTTCATCACACACAATCTTTTTGCTGACAGGTGTAATAACATGAAGGGAACAATGGGAATTCCCCAGACACTAAAAAGCATCACAGAAAAGTAGATATTAATTATGTGAGGAGGAGAAAATGAAGACAAGGTGCAAATTTCAAAATGGGAAAAATTACATAATTAGCATTACTTGGTAGTTAACAGTGACAATGTTAATTAATGTTATTTGCCACTGAATGTATTAAACAACATTAGTCAGAAATAAAGAGATAGTCTCTGATAAAATTCTCATAATACTGTCCACTTCAGACTGGCTCAGCAAGGATATGAGATGGGATGTTTTATCAGGGATCATTTGTTTATTTCTAATGGTTTTCCAATGGTTTTAGAGTTTAAAATAAACTGATAATTAAGCTGCAATAAGAAACTGAAGTATAAACTAGTCAAAATTTATAATGAGAATATGTCATCTAAAAAAATTGAATCTCTATCTATAAAAGGCAGGATGTGTGTGTGTGTGTGTGTGTAACGAATGTATGGCCGCAATTTGCACCAAAATTTACATGCACATGCTCCAACTTAGCGGGAAGGCAAAGACCGATTTTGCATTTCCCAACTCCCATCAATAATGGAAATAATCGATTTTTTCATGCTTCTACAGCAGTTTTCATGTAGTTTGCAGCCATTTTGTACTGGCCAGAGTGAGAGACTATAGCTAGCTTCCACGAATAGGCAGGAAGATTCTATTGGCCCGCATGAGAGCCAACAGCTAACTGACATGAATGTTAACTAGCATGCAAAAAAAATCGATAGCTGCATTCGTCACAAGTGGGAAAAATTTAAATCTGCATGGCACTTTACTCCAATTGGCTCATTCGCTTGCTTAAACTCAATGTTGATTCTGATTCTGCAGAACTGGGTTGGGTGTGAAAAAGTATTTGTTGTTAACATTCTTTTTCATTCAGTTTTTCCAGTTCGAGTCCTTTTTTAAAGCTAATCATTTTGTGTTAATTTTGTTTAGTTCTTTTTTTCGTAACAGATTTAATGTTTAGTATAGAGCTTAGAAAAAAAATTCGCAGTGTGAGATAGGCAAGAAATGTCAGGCATGTAGCAACATCAGCATGGCAGGGCACTCCTTTAAAAGGCAAGGAAGGGCAAAAAATATTTTAAGTCAAGTGATATTAGCCGCTGTATGAGTCATATGATTTTTGAATCAAGCACAGGCAACACCGGGCCATGCTACTAGTAACTTATATTTGTGCAGAGAAAGGAAGCCACTTCTTGTGATCACATTGTAACAGAGTCTTTTTGATTGATTTGTTTTTTATGGCTTATTCTTTTTAAGGTTATTTGAAGATGAAACCTATTTTGGGATTGTAAGAACTTTTTGGAGATAATAATGATTTTCTGGTGTAAATCTTATATTTAACCCATAGCTGGTACTGACCAGGTGTAACATTGCTTAATTTCATGATTGAACAAGAATCAGTGTTTCAGCTTTATATGGCTTTTTAAAGAGTAATCTGTACCTTGTGCTTAATTATAAATGCCAAGTTTGGAATTCCGCTTATGTTATTGATAACTGTGTATTACTGATGTTGACCTTTTTGTTAATTTGTTGTAGTATATAGTTATTAATGATGTAAGCATAAATTGTTCCAAAACCTTTACTAGTACTCAGTTTACATTCATGTTTATGTTATGAAATTGATTGTTATAAACAACTTTTTATTTAAAAAAAAACAATACACAATTTATTGAATTGAAATAATAATTTTTTTAAGCTCATTTTTAATTCAGTGCCTCGGATTGACTGATTTTTCTAACAAGTAATTGATAACATTATCTATGATTATAATTGTCTTCCTTTGTGTATCTTTCCATCAATGGAAGATTTATTGTCTAATATTTATATATGATGTCAAAAGGGTCAAACTGCCTATTTTCTTTCAATAAGAGAGAAAAATAAATAAAAATCTAATGGCTACCATTGTAATCAGTTCTTGTTACTTGAAAGGGTGAAAAAGAACTCTTTGCCACATTTTAAAAATGGTGTTTCTTGATATTTACAAAACTTTGCTTCGAATGCTATAAATTTAAAAAGAATATTAATTATATATTCATTCTTTTAGAATTGAAGATAGAAAGCTCTCCTTTATGAAAAATATTATCAGCTTTTCTTCATTACAGTTTGAAGTAACAAATTATATCAACTTTAGAGACAATATTTGTTTAATTAAGAAATAAGATATATCTTGAATTGGGGTTTTTATAAACCGGTTTTATTAATAAATAATATGTATGACTGTATATGTACTTTTTTGTGTTCTTTGACTTCAATTAGTTTGTTAATTATACTTGATTTTTAAGAGCCATAAAATATATGATCAGATAAACTTCTAAATTTTTTTTTTTCTTTGTAAAATTTTACTGAATAATTTTGTACAATAGAAGTGGAATAAAATTCTATTTTAAAATATAGTAAAAAGTATAATTGCTTTTACTGTTATACTTATATAATTATTATAACCAATGCAAGGAAGTGAAACAAGTAAGTTTTGAAGATTCTAATTAGATACTATTAATCAAAAAACTCAGTATTCTTTCTTTTCTTTTTTAAAAATCTAGGATAAAAACCAGTTGTACCAAGCAAGGCTTAAAGCCTTGGACAACAAACAAAGTTCCTTGTCATATTCACTAAGTTCATCATCTTTTTCAACACTGGCCTATGAAGAAGTAAGTCCTTTCATTGACTTTTAACTGTAAAATTATTCTGCTTTCTTTTTTCTTCAAAATTTGCCTCTTAATCAGACAGAAATAAACTTTTCCTGATTGTGCAACAAAGTAATTGTGGAATGAATATTTGAACAACTTCTAATTAAATGCCAAAAGGTAAATAGCATAAAGTCATAAATGGTGGCCAGATAGTTTTTTCTTCTCCTTATACGTTGATACAAATGTGATTTGAGCAAGAAAAAAAAAGATAAAGTTTTCAACACTCACCATTGTTTCTGTAATTTCTAAGTCAATTTCTGTTTTTTTACTAGTAAAAAAGAAAAGAAGAAAAGTTCAACAGTGCCTATTTACCTTCTAGATCCTTCTCCAGTGTTGCAATTATAATACAGGGATGATTAACAGTAACCTTCCTCCCCCTACTACAAACTACTCAAAACATCCCAAATAACTCAACAAACAGTGAAAACCAATGGTACAAAAATCAACCAAACTCCAATACAAAACAAATCCAAAATTCTAAATACAGGAAAATCACAATTAAAAACAAACAGGAGACCCATCAACATAAAGATCACTAGAAGAAAAAAACAAAATGAGAAAAGCCCTAATAAAACAAGAACATACAAATAGTTGGAGAAGAACAAGTTCACAATCAAAAATACAAACAAATAGAGAATAAAACATAGAGGACCAAATACCCAAAACCTAAATCCAAGAATTCACAAAAGAAGAGGAAAATATATACCACTAAAATGAATATGCAGAATAAAAGCATTATACAATGGAAGGGTAGAAACATAAAAAAAGAAATCGAACAACTCTTCACAGACCACAACCCAAACATAATCTGCTTTCAGGAGACCTTCCTCAAAGAAACCAACATCTCCTTTAAAGATATGACACTTACAGCAAAGCAAACATGTTGACAACAGACAATAGGCCAAGTGGCGGCATCTCAATATTAGTTAACAAATCAATACCTCATGACGTATTACAGTTAATTATAAGCTTTCAGACCATGGCAATAAACTATTTGTTCAATGTACATTCCCCTCAAAACACAGCTTGAATAAAACTGAAATTGAAAGACTAATTGACCAACTTCCCACTCACTTTCTATTAATGGGAGACTTTAATGCACACAGCAAAATGTGGGGTTGTAGCATGTTCAATCAGACTGGTAGAATTATAGAATCTCTCTTAGAATCATCTGATGTATGCCTCCTTAATAAAAAAAAACACATACATATCTAAACACAGGCACTGGCTCAACATCAGACATTGACCTAACCATAATTTTTATGGATTTTTAGTGGAGAGTCCATGACAGTAAATGTGGCAGTGACCACTCACCTATCTTTCTAAGTCAGAGGAGAGGAATCTAAAATGGCAATTTCACAAAGCCAACTGGTCAAAATATCAATGAAATCTGCCCATCTCAAATCAACAAGGAAATACTCAATGAAGCAGTATAAAAAGTATCGAAAAGTCCCTGCATGTAGAGGATCTCTCATTTACATATTCATCTCCAAACATGTCATCACTTGAAAGACCTGCAGATCTGTTTAAATAAGATAGAAAACAATGGACCCATGAAAACTGTTTCTGGTTTTCTAAAACAAATATGCATTTCTGAAAAAACAAGCATACCACCTTAACCCACAAATAAAAATAAACAGGCACATAATTCCCATCATCCAACAAACAAAATATCTAGGAGTCATATTAGACAATAAACTTGACTTTAAAACACACATTAATCACCTAAAACAAAAATAGCCAAAGGGATTTGAAATTCTTAAATAATATAAAAAAAATGGACTGGTGTGCTGATCGGAAGGTAATGCTCAAAGTATATAGATCACATATCAGATCGAAATTAGTCTATGGATGCATTATCTACAGTCCGTGTTGCATGAAATCTTACCTAAAAAGACTACAAACCATACAAAATCATGGTCTGAGACTAAGTTTAGGTACCTTCTGAACTTCATTTACACAAAGTCTGTATGTAGAAGCCTAAGAACCACTTTGGACATTGTCCTACCAATAGGCACTAAAATTACAATCCAACCCAAACAACCCAACATACCAAAAATGTATAATATATTTAATTCTACAATAATAGACCAACAGCTATCTCCTCATTTAAACTTTTAATCAAAGAAGCACTAAAACAAGTGAACAAAAACCTTGATAATATATTGATTTTCTAAGCGAAGCTTAGATGTGGCACATGGCTGAAGTATGAGGATCGAACTCACTATTCAGTTATAACAGTTTTAGCAAGACCAGCTTGCTAACCATCACACCATGCCGAGGCGCCCAAACCTTGATAATATAACACCATTCAAAAATGAATAAAATGGCTCCACAGTTAATCTCTGAGCTTCACATAGACCTAACACTGACACAACTACATGGGTCAAAACAAATATAGAGAACTGAGAGATAAATATCAGCAACTTCAAAGCATTCTATACAGATGGATAAAAAATCCTGGACAGAACGGGTGCAGCAGTCACCAACAGACAAGTCCAAAAGCAAATCAGACTGCCAAACAATGCCTCCATTTATACAGATGGCACTTGAAATGATCAAAATCTCAAAAGACAGAAAATTCATGATATTCTCAAACCTGTCACTATTTGATAAAAACCCACAAAATAATCATCTTGACCTGATTTACTACCCATCTAGACATTAAGGGAAATTAAGGGAAGAAGCTGATGCACTGGCAAAAGAAGCAAACAAAATGATATTAACAAACATTAGGCTCTCATATACACATCAGAAAAATATGATCATGCAATACATTAAAAGAAAATGGCAAACAATTTGGAATATCTTTCCAAACAAAAAAACATCAATCAGCAGTCAGGCTGGAAAATAGAGAACCATTATCTGATCAAAGATAGGACATAGTGCTAAGCAGAGTCCAAAATGGACATACACATCTTACACACACATATTTACTCAAAGCAGAAACTACACTTTGGTGCCTTTCTTGTGATCAAATACTCACTATTAAGTACATCTTAATAGATTGCAAAGAATATAAAATAAAACAAGCAACAAATACTATAATGTAAAAACCTTACCATACCTTTCAAAAATGTACCTGCTTCTCAAATAATAGGCAACTTAAAAGAAATAAACCACTCCCAACACTTATAGAAGAAAGCTCAAAATACAACTACATAATCCCAAAATACCTAAATATAGAAAGAAAAAGTTCTCCGAAATAATACTATATTTCCAATTGTCAGAATTCTACTAAAAATCTTGCACAACTGTTCCTTCAATGACTGTTCCACAAAACACCTTACTAAGTTTGATATGCTGTAAAACAAAAATCTGTTCTAATCCAAGCCATCAGCATGGCTGATACTAACCTCCAATGGAACAACTCATTGCACCTTGGGCTCATGATTTCCACTGACATGAAGTGGAGTGATTATATTGAATCAAATGCTAGGTCTAGTGCTAAGAAAGTCAGTTCACTATTGTACCAGACAATTTTTCTCATCAGAATCCATTTGCACATTTATGAATCTACTATTTTTCTGTGCATTGAATATTGCTGCCATATCTGGTCTGGTGCTCCTACCTTTTATCTTGAGATTCTTAACAAAATTCACAGAAGGATTATGGTAGCATTCACCAACTTAAACAAGGAGACTGTCCACAAGAGTTTGGAAAGATTCTGAAGTTGTCTGGAGGCCATGGTTGAAGCCAATGGTGATTTTATTGAATGAAATTACTCTTTAGTATTTCAAGATATTTTTGTGTAATTTTGGTAAATATATCTATTAAAATGAGATGTCAGTGTTATTTCCATCTTTACATAATTTAGACGACAATTTATCCATCGCATCCTGTACAAGAAAACAGCAACAGAGAGGGTCTTGTGAATTCTTTGCTGGCAGTTCCAAAAGTATATTATATTCCAATCTTGATAAGTTGATTTATAATTTCTGTTCAATCTAGAAATGTCAATTTTTTAAAATTATTATTTATTTTTTTATATATATGCATAAAATGCAATGTGTATTTATATATATTCTTGTGTGTGTGAGTGTGACCTTTTTCTATTACATCTTTAGGTTGGACTCTTCCAGTGAAATAGCAGAAATGGAAATTGTTTATAATAGAAATATTAGTTTAAAGAAACTCTTAAACTGATTGGCTCTGAAGATAAATTCTCTTTTAAAGCAAGATATTTTTATTTATATGTGTACGATTGTCCTAATCTTTGTTGTTAATATCACAGTATTTTGGCCATTGTGCCCTCTAACCTTCTTCAGGTGTATGTCAATCTTACCCCTTTATTTAATCTATGGGGTTAGATTCTTCTTGATCCACTGCCCAAGTCTAGGCATATCTCATTTAGTTCTTATGTTAGCTGTAGAGTAAGTGGTCATAGTTAAATATAAATGCTAAAACTGCCCAACAAACAGATTTCACAAAGTTTGCAATAAACAATAACAAGAAAAGAAAAGAACTGAGTAAAAATAATATTAAGCAAACAAACAATATATGTAAGGCAAAGCAACAATAATTAAGGCAAAAAGTTCACAAACTAAGAATGGTGTTAATACACAAGAGCAGATTTAGATAAACGAATGTAGTGTTCTGTCTTCAAAATGAGACAGATCGGAAATGAATTAGATGAGACTAAGAAGTGGCCTATCTTATTGGCTAAGAAGAAATCCCAGCATGCATTTGTGTGGTTTTGGGAAGTATTTTACCATCATTTCCTATTGGATTGGAACCACATTGGCACTGTTCTGTTATTTCTCACCTGTTTCAGCTGAACTCAAGTACATACGGCCCAGGGATAAAACTTACAATTAATATGTCACCACATTCACAAACCAACACTTTAATCCAATTGTCTATTGTCCTGTGGGATAATTCTGTGAACTTAGAGCCTTAAACCTAACCTGCCTGTTGATGATTGCTGATGATGCAGGTCATACTTGACTGCCTTCACTGAAGTTCCTCTTTTGTTACAGTTACTGCTGCTGAAGACCAATAGTCAATTGTTTTTTCTTTTTTTATTAGTGGCTCCTTTTCTTTGAGTTAGATTTAACATTTAGAAAGTATTGAACATAAGAAAATGCAGGACATTAAAGATAAAAATAAAATAGTCAATGTAAAATAGTCAGCTCCCTGTACCACTCTTGTAAATATCTTTACAAGAGCCAGAACAGGCCAAAAATGGAGTACTGTTGTCATATTTGGGCAGGACCTGCCCAAACTGCACTCTCCAGCCTTGATAGTCCAAAAGCGTCTCCGGGTCCTTGTGGGTCACAAATTATTTTCTCCCTCCAACCTCTCTCTCACAGGCAGATATAGCAAGCTTCTCACTGCTCTATCAGTACTTCCACAGAAAGTGCTCAGACAAACTACATTCCTTGGTTCTGCTAGTTCTAACCTTCACAACAAGAGCCTGCCATGCCACTTACATCCATATTCCCTCTGTATTCCATCAGTGTGAAGTAAGTTCTATTTGAATAGCTTCTTCCTGTGAACCACTGCCCTGTCAAACCGACTCCCAAGAAAATGTTTCCCTAATCACTACAAACTTAACCTGTTCGAATCTAGGGTTAGCCATTATTTTCCCCCTCCTATCTGTACAAACTGCTTCCTAATGTAACACTCTACATTGTGCCTTGAACAGAGTGAACCTTACTGTAAAAAAAAATGACATCATTTTTGATGACATGGATAAATATGATTTTTGTTTTTAATTAAAATTTGGCACTCATCTTAAAGTTTTGAATATGAGCAAGAAAAAACAGATCCACAATGTTTTGTTATTCTATAATTACATTAGAGTTGCAACATTACTTAAATCTGTATTTATGATCATGTCCAAAGATGTGGTAAGAATATGATGACAAAATGAATTTGATGATGTTAGTGGAGATGATGTTGGGTAAGAAGAATTCTAATTAGGCTGCAATACTGAAAATGAAAGTAAATTTTGCAATGACAACATTGATGTGAAGTGTACTTATTATTATGACCCATTCTGTTGTTTTCAGAGTGCCATGTTGTTTATGATGTTGGATTCAATGTTAGGAGAAGCAAATTTTAATGCTGCTATTAAGGTAAGTATTTTATTTAATGACATTATCATTTAAGCTGTTCATAACTCTTACTCTTATGAAGTGAACATTACTTCAGTTAAATTTCAATTTGCAGATTTTACAAGTGTACATATATAATTTGTTATGAAAATAATAAAATCTCTATACATATAAGTATATGCATGTATGTATAGTTGTGTATTCAAGATATAAGTATATGTATGTATAGTTGTGTATTCAACATATTTCATTGAACAAGACTCGCAAGGGATTTTTGTTAAGTTTTTCTTGTATACATACAAGTGTCTTTACTGAATTCAATGTAAAAAGTGTGTAAAAGTTTGTTGGTTTCAACCACTTTTGGCTAACTTAGCCATTTTTGAGGATAATTTTTGTTATACTGTTATAATAAATCAAAAGTACCTTGTCAGTCTTGTTCAGCAAAATGTATATATGTGCATATGTATGTATATATGTGTTTGTGTGTGTAGCTCAACTAGACATAATAACTGAACTAAAGTATCTTTCATTCTTTTTCAACAAGACACACATACATACATACATACACACACACACGCACACATATATATATATATGCGCACATAGAATTTTATATATATATACTTACATATATATCCACATAGAATTTTATATATATGCATATATATATATATATATATATACACACACACACATATATTTATGTATGACTACATGAAAACTGAACAAAAGTTCTTTGACAGTCTTGTTCAACAAAACACATGTATGTATGTGTGTGTGGTGTTTATACACACACACACACACAATGTCTGTACATATGAATGAGCAAACCTATCTCTAGATCATTCATCTTGAAAAAAGCAGTGCTCAATGCTAAGAGAAGCTTTCAGCAGAATTGTGTTAAGCATGAAAACTTCAAGAGAGATGTGCATGAGGGTCTTGTAGTTAATTTCCCTGAAAAGGTTAGCACAACTCTGAGTTTCATGCACAATGCAATCTTTAGATGCTGACTGAGTTTTCAATCAACCTCATTCAGATTTCTATCGCATTTTTTAAAAATTGTTTATTATTGCTGTTTTTAAATATCTCACATTGTATCTTTTGTAAAGAAAGGAGTTAGGTTATATGATCCTGGATGTAAATTTCCTGTAAATATTTCCCCATACATATATTTGACTGATTCCATTAATAAAACCATTACTAGACTGAAGTTTCTTCTTCAGTAAAATACATTACTTCAAAGTTTTTGTAGTTGTAAGTTGACAAAATCTTTTGGAAGCAGTCTCACATGAAATCACACATCAACATGATCAAGGGTTTAAGTGTACTAGCCTTATTCAACTTCTGATCACACAAGATTGTGAACTCTCTCCTAGAATGAAACTGTAACTGTAGGTTTGTTCAGCATTGTTGCAGGATAAACAACAGTTTGTCCTGAGAATGTCGAAAAAATATACAAATGCATCTGCAACAGGATTAGCTATCCATAGTCTGTATAGTTTTCAAAAACTGACAGATGCCTACTATATATATATATATATATATGACATCACACATTATGAAATGGACAAAGTCTGACAATTATTTTAAGACATTTTTATGTTTATACATTCTTTTTATAGACACAAATATTTATTTTATTATAAACAGAGCATTTACTTAAATATTTGTATCTATAAAAAGAATGTATAAACATAAAAATGTCTTAAAAATATATATATGTATGAAGAAATATAGTCTTAAGGTGTGCTATATTTATATGGCCTGACAGTTGCGTCTCATATGAAAACAGACTGTTGCCTCTAAGTGTTGGCTTCAGTGTTCACTTTTATATTTATATATATATATATATATATATATATATATATATATATATATATATATATATATATATATATATATATATATATATATATATATATAAATAAATGAGAAAAAGAACAGATGTAGTAAAAATCCACTGTTCGTAGCATTTACTTTTAAAAACGTGCTCAATGCAGAGTAGAGCAATATATTATTATTATATTTTTATTATAAGAGATTATAATAAAAACATATGTGACACTTCAGGCCTACTATTGACCTGCATACAAGTCCACAAATTTTGCAATAGCAAGGATCTTGGGACTTAGCCACAGGAATATTTGTTGACACTTTTTGCCATTGTCTTTTGTCTCTTAGCTGGTCAATACAACTGATTTCAAAATTTCTGAAACCACTCTGGCACTCATATATATATATATATATATATATATATATATAATATATAAGTGTATATAATATGTGTGTGTGATCAGAAATAAAAAAGAGAATATTAAATTTATAAATGTTAAAATATTTAAATAGCTTAAAAAGAAGCTATTTTCATAATATTTAGAAAATGATATTCTTTTAATATTCTGAATATTTCAGTTATTTTTGATGAAGTATAAGCAAAGTAGTTTCCAGGAAGATGAGTTTTGGAATTGTATGTCAGCTGTAAGTAGTTTTTTGCCATTTCTTTTCTTTGATTCTTTCAGATAATGTCAAAAAATTTTTCCAAAGAATTCAAACTTCAATTTTCATTCAAACATTCTTTGTTGGTGCTACCATTCTTTATAGAAGAGAATACCTTTCCTTCATTTGATTGTATATAATTATTTTTTTATTTGTCTTTTAAATGTAATTTTTCAAGCTTTTAACAGGTAAAACATTTACACATTGTATTTGTTTATTAACTTATTCATACAATGTTGCTAATTGTATGTTTGGAAAAAGGGATCCAAACATTTTTTCAAATGTAAGTGTATTGCATTAGTAACTTACCAGAATTTTGATCTGAAATTTTAGTAAATTTACCACAGAATTAATTATATGAAACATTTTTTCTTTAATTTCATATTATACTTTTCATCACGTATTTCGATATTTTTGTATTTTGTTAATTTTGACAACATGTAAGAGGCATTTTCCCCCAATAGTAGCTGAACTTGTTAAAAAACTCCCCTTCTCACAAAAAATCACTTTCTTGACTGCATAGATTTCTCAGTTTTCAACATAATCTGTTTCCTTGAATTATATAGGTTGAATGTCATTTACTCCTGCATTGTTTCAGCTGCAATTAAATTTTTTATAATGGGTTCTTGTCCAACACCCAAGATAATCTTCTTAAAGGTCTACTATTTACTCAGAACTGGGGGTGGGTGGGAAGAGGACATGCTTTTCCCAAAGGTATTAGTCTGAAGAGAATGCAAATTTTCTCATCTGAAATTTAAATTTTGTTTGTTGATTCTACCCTTAATATCATTAATGGTTAAGCCACCTGCATTCCTCAGATTGAAGTTTATACAACGTAAATTTTAGATCAAAATTATGTTCAGCTATAACATATATAGGCTTATTGATTCACCATTATACATGCAAAGATTGAAACCCTTTCTTATGCTAATACTTAACATCTCCTCATATAATCTTTCACTATTTCCTAAATATTTTCTGCTGAAATAATGGAACATCTATCTTAGCCATGTGTCCAACATGCTGTCAAAATAGTAATGTTTAAAGAATGCCCTATAAAGTCTTATAAATTTCCTAAAATTTGTAATTTGTTTACTTGTATCAAATAATTATCCATGAGATATCTTTTTTGACTTATCATTGTTTGTAATTATTTGTGTTTTGGAACAGTGTATATTGTGTAGTATCTACTGTGTGGAACAAAAAATGATCTTTCGAGTTGAATTCTCTTTTTGTACTTAGATGAAGCATTGCCATTATTATCATTATATTATTATTATTAATAATAATTTCTAGCTAGTTTTATACAGGGTGTACCTAAAGTCTGGACACAGGTAAAAATGCATATTTTCAAGAAATTAAATTTTCAACATGTTATTGAATTGGAATATTAACAAATAACATCTTCAATATGATTTCCACCATTTGTGATGCAAAGGTTGATATGTTTTGCAAGATTCATGTGAACTCAATGTAATGTTTTCACATTGCCATCAATTTTAGCACATTCACTCTTTCTGCATTCAATCAAGTGTCTTGCATCTGTGATTTTCATTGAGTACACCGTCTTCTTTAGCATACCCTAGAAAAAAAAATCAAGTTCAAGTCTTTTTTTTTTTTTTTTTTTTTTTTTCCAAATCATTTTTAATCTGTTGAGGTAAAAAAATATAGTTAATGACATTTCCTACATGTTCAGACTTTAGGGATGCCCTGTACAGGTTGTGACAGAAATACCTCCCACATAATAGTGAGACATTAGTGGCAATGGTTTCTTCAACTAGCTAATGTCTTACTATTATGTGGGAGGTATTTCTGCCATGCCCTGTACTTTATCACCATGCTACTTAAGTTATGGAATAAATGTAAAAACAACTTAAGAGTTGTAATATTTATTAATTATCAGTATCTATATTTGAGTCATCCAAGAAATTTATCTTTTTACAAAATATGCCATTAAATAAAAAGTGATTTTAGTAATAACATTTGTAGATTTTTAAGTTTACTGTAGATAGTACTTTTGTAAACAAACTGGTAATTTAACTGTTTGTTTATCTGTTCTTTTGTTTATTTTCTGATTGAATGTTTATAGTCTACAAATATAAGTGTTCGGGAATTCATGAAGCCCTGGGTGCTGCAGAAATACTATCCTTTGCTGACAGCTACCAAAAATAATTCCAGTATGAATTTAGTCATTAAACAAGAACCATTCCTTATTTTCTCAGTTTTAAAAATGACTGAAAAAAAAGAGTAAGTGATATTTCTTTTTTTAATTTCTTTGTCATTAATACACTCTAATATGAGTGGTAGATTATATATATTATTTTATATTTCTCCAAGTACATCCTAATGTTGTTACATCCATTTTACTGGAACCAATTTCAAGTCACTTAAGGTGATATCATTTAAACAATTTGGTTGAATAAAATAGACAAGTTCTGTTATCCAATTTTTTTATTAACTTTTTCAGATTTCAGAATTAGTTGTTTTATATAATTGGTAAATTTACCTATATATATATATATATATATATATATATATATATATATATATATAATATATTTAAAATTTAAAACAAAAACGTTAAAAAATTGCTACACAATAGCTTTCATGTTTCAGCACTAAAGTTGTTTTTAGTGATGAAACATGAAAGCTATTGTGTAGTGATTTTTAACATGTTTTTTGTTTTAATCTCATGTAATAAATAATATTAAGGTCTACTCTGTATTGAGTCCTTTTTTTAAAATTAAATACTACAGACAGTGGAATTATACTCCATTTGTTATTACCCCATACCTGGAGATTATATATATATATATATCTGTGTGTGTTTGTGTTGTCCAAGAAGTTTGCATTGAGGTTGAATGTCATAAAACAAAATAAACCAAATACAAAGGAGCATTTAGTTTTAACTAACTTGATTCTAAATGACTGCTTTTGTTTATATTGCAACAACTGTCAGAAATAGCATATTTTTGGAAGAAAATAAGCTATATTTTTGGTTTATGCTTATTTTTAAGAAAAATAAAAAAGCAACTCAAACACAAAATAGATTTGTGCACATTATACAGAAGGTAGCATGAATGATTGAATCTGTGAAAAGTGGTTTTGGAAGTTCCAGGCTTAAGGTTTTTTTTACTGAACAATTCTTTGCAGTCAGGTAGACAAATTGAGCTTGATAGTGATCAAGCATAGATGTTACTTTGTTTTGAATTTTTGAAGATCATAGTTGACAGGAAAGCAAGAAGTTAAAGGAAAGTTCCACAGATGAAAAATGCTAGAGAAGAAACTATTAGAATAGAACTTACAGTTGCCTTTGGCAAATTTACCAGTAAAATGGTAAGACCTAGCTGCCAATCTAGTACTGCACTTAAATTTGTGAAGATGATGTACCAAAGAGAAAAGCTCATCAGAACAATTGCCATGAAAAGATTTATAGAAAAACACACAGAGCAGCTACATTATAGCAGTGGCAAAGTAAATGAAGCTGAGATGTCAGGTCAGGACTAATGACATTGCAGATTATTTTTTGGGTTTTGTCAGGAACTTCTATATACATAGGAGAAGCACTAGACTAGATGAATGGTAGCCTTAAAAACATTGCAAGATAGATTCTGACAAGGAAAAATTGTCTAGTATGACACAGTGAACCAACAGTGACAATAATCAGTGATGTACAACATAGACAATAACAAACATACTAAAAATATTCAAACACAACATTGAAAATCATTTTCTTATTTATGCTAGTCGCTTTGATGTGTAGCTTCCATAAAAAAACTACTAGTCCATATTTTCATGTATTATCTTACCGAAATTCTGATGGGTAGCAGATATTTATGAAAAAAATTAAGTACAAGATCAGGGAACAAGAAAATGAACCCCTATTAATCAAAGCAAAGGCCAGTTTTCATCCAAACAAGGTGATGTCATGTATATTAGGAAACTGATTGTACTCATGTATTATCTTTTTCTGGACAAATAAGTTTTCTAGGATCACACTTTTCCCTTCAGACTCTCTACAACTTCCTGCCCTTTGTAACTCTAAGTAATGTCTGTCCCTTTACTATCTCTCCCATTCTGTGTTCTTCCATCCATTTACACAAGTTTGTGAGGTAGGTTACACACTATTTCCTTCTACTTCTCTCATGCCAAATTCTCATAGCCTACTCTCCTCTTATATATATCCCATAAAATTTAACTGTCTCTTTCTGATTCTAAATTTAAGTGTCCTTTTGGTTCCTATTTTCCTTAAAAATTCCTTATTGCTTACATATTTTGTCTATGATATTCTCAACATCCTTCTGTAGTACCCCGTCTGTTGCTTAAGTCTCTTTTCCATCTGTAAGGAAATTGTTCAACATTCTCTGCCATATAGGAGGATTGATATGACACAACATTTCAGCACACTTTCATTTGTTCTAATGAAATTCAAGCAAGTATTTCTCTGCATTAGACATCCAAAATTATTTAAGAGAAAGAGTTTAATCTTCTTTCAGGATAATACTAAACTGTATATTTCTTGTATAACCAGGCAAAAATTGTTAAAGATTGCCTGGGTATTTTCCATTCATCCACCATATTCGAATTATAATTTATTCTGTTCTTTCAAGAATTGTCTTAACAAAAAAATACTTAAATTGCCTGGAAAACTATAAAAGATTTCTAGGATGACTCATTGTTCAGTGAGGTAAAAATTTGTAAGTGAATAAATGATGATGTTGGTTTTGTATTGATCACAATTACATAATTATAGGTCTTTTTTCTAAATTGGAAATATTTTTAAATATTGTATCAATTCGATGAGTTTACTGTACATCAAAGTGAGTCTGGAGATTGGCAGATGCACTTTAACACATTTCACTTCTTGCAGCTGACAATAAGCATAACAATAGATATCAAGTGATACAAACGGATTAAATAGATAACAAGTGGATTGCAATGTGACCATCTTGAACCAACCTCTTTAAGGACATGTCTGATATAAAAGTATTATATAACCTGATTTTGATTTTTGTTAGTGAAGAGAAGAGAAAAGAACCAAATTATTGGGAAATTTGTTAACTTCATTGTACTCAAAATGCACCTGTGAATGCATATTTATAATCTAAATATCTCTGTATCAAGCAAAATAGTTAAATTACAAAATTGATTAGGACTTGTTCTTTCTTTGTAGTAAAAGTTGGCCAATTCCTTATACGTTTATGGAATATTCAAAATCTCATCCAAAGTCATCTCCACTTCACTACTTAGATGAACAAGGTAAGTAAAATTTCTGTCTGAATTTCTGGGATGAAGAGTTACCATAATTTACACGTGGCCTACTGTTCTCAGCTTTGTTGTTATCATGACATTTTGGCTATTGTACACTCCAGCCTTCATTATATGTACATTGATCTGGGTAACCTACAGGGAACTCTGAACTGAACCTTTTATTTAATCTAGGGTAGTAGACTTCTCGTTCCACTGGATATTTTTAGGGATATCTCATTTAGTTCTTATTTTTAGCACTTCTCAGTTATTGCTCCCTCATTTCAACTGGTCTCAACTACACACTGCCTGGCCCAGGTAAGTAAATATATATATATATATATAAATTTTATGGAGGTAAGAAAACTAATCTGATCTTAATGATGTAACAATAGAATACTTTCATTTTCAAGGATTCACAACTCTGGGTAATTTAGGAATATTTGAACACTAAAATTGCTATCCATACTGTAGTGATACTAGCAAATTAGTATGCATAATTTGCATAAGCACAAGTGAACACTCATATAAGTGGTCACTGAGAATAACGAGGCAGTAAACAAGCTTAGTGACTGATTAGTGCTAACCTCTACATCACAACAATGGCGTCGCTGATAGGATATCAATTGTCTCTAGAAGATCCAGATTTCGTGGATACATGGATTCGTTGTTTCTCTGCCACTGCAAGAACAAAAAAGTTGAAAGACAACAAGGAAAAGGGAGGCGAAAATGAAATCACGGATTTATTTTTGGCTATAATGAAAGTCTCAACCATGGCATATCCCTCAAATTTGGAAGACCTGACTTTCGAAAAAATAAGCCAGATTATAAGAAGAAATATGAGACCCGAGAAAAGGCTGGTAGTGGCAGAAAGAACGAAATTCATGTCAATGAAACAAGAAATTGACAAACCAATTATAAAATATTTACACCATCTACAAAATGCAAGTAGATATTGTGAATTTGAAAAACTTGGACAAGACGAACAGACTATTGAAGAGGACTTGATTCAATTAAGATTAATTGAAGGTATGTGCAATGCATCACACCGATATAAAATAATGGAACAATTACAAATAGGAAATATGTCTTAAAATACATGTATTGATTTTATTCAGCAACAAGAACTAATACAGAAATACAACCATCATAAAAGTCAACCCAGCGAACGAATATTCGCTGATACGTACATGTTAAAGAAGATAAAAAAAAGTGTTCGTATTGTGGACGTGAACACAAAATAAAAAAGGAAAAGTGTCCAGCATTTGGAAAAACTTGTAATAATTGCTTAAAAAAGAACCACTTTCAAGCAATGTGTAAATTAAAAAAGAAAAACATTGAAAGAATTGAAGAAAATGACACCAATAGGGAAGTTTTTACATTAAAAAATAAGAGTATAAGAAAAATTGAACATAAGAAAAAAGACATTATAGTAAAGGTCAAAATTAATAACTGCAATTTAGATATGCAAATGGATACTGGGAGTGAAGTAACACTGATACCAAAAATTTTTGGGAATGCATTGGTAAGCCACCTTTACGAAAGAGCAGTTTACAACTCCGCCAATTTGATGGGTCGGTTATAAAAACATTAGGATACTTTGAAGGTTCCTTAGAGTTAAAAGACAAAATTCTACCAAGTTAATTAATGAAATAAAAATGGAAAAAACTGGAAAGTTAAAAAACTATGAAGCAAGTTTAAAAGTAAAAGAAAATGTTTCCTCCTCTTATTATGAGGCATGAAAATTACCAGTACATTTATTGCTATTAGTAGTGACAAAACTACGTAAATTAGTAGAACAAGACCTCCTTGAACATGTTCCACCTGAAGGTAGCAAGTGGGCATCACTGATTGTAGTTTCAAGGAAAACATGATGATTTATGTATTTGTGGAGATTACAAAATAGGAGTAAATCACAAAATATGCTCGGATTCATATCCCATACCCAATGTTGAACTTGCATTACATGCACTGGCAGGAATGACCGTCGGCATACCACCAAATACTAATAGATGAGAACTTCAAAGAAGTAACCACGATAAATGGACCAATAGGGTTACTAAGATGGAAAAGAATGCCATATGGAATAAAAACTGCAAGCGCCATATTTCAAAGGTCCATTGAACAGTTTTTAGGAAATGTAGAAAATATGATTTGTTACCAAGACGACATATGCATAGGAGCTACTAATGAAAAGAAATTAAAAGAGAAAACTGACTTAGTCTTGAATAGATTAAGAAATGCTGGAATGACGATAAATGAAAAAAAAATGCGTAAGCAATTCTAGCAAAATATCTCTTTTAGGTTATTCCATTTCAAAAGAAGGTATATCACCAGACCAAGCCTTGATAGAAAAAATACTAAAAGTAGCTACACCTACAAATAAGAAAGAAATGAAGTCTTTTTTGGGATTGGTAAATTTTTACAGGCAATACTTACCAAAATACACGAACTTGACGGAACTGTTTGCAAATTTAAGAAAAAAGAATGTGGAATTTATGTGGTCAGATGAACAGCAAAAAGCTTTTGAAAGATTAAAAGAAATTATGTCAAAGAAACCTGTAGTGAAAATTTTTGATCCAAAAAAGGACATAACACTCACTACAGATGCAAGTGAACATTCAATATCGGGAATATTATCACAAGAAGCGTATCCAATAATGTATTTATCGAGAAGGTTAACAAACACTGAATTTAATTACTCGAACATAGAGAAAGAAGCATTGGCTATCGTTTGGACAACTACTAGAGCCTGACAATTTTTAATTGGAAAAAAATTTCTGTTAAGAAGTGATCATAGACCATTAGAATTTATATTTAACCCAAGGAAAGAATTACCCAAAGTCACGGCATCAAGGATTCTACGATGGGCGATAAGACTGATGACATTTGACTTTGATATAGAGTATGTCAAAGGAAATTCAATTCCACATGACGCACTATCAAGATTGAGGTTCTACAAGGAGTCAAAAGATAAAACAGAGAAAGAATTTGAAGATTCATTCCTACATTTGATAGAGACTGATGTTTTGTCTTTAGATAGAATGGCTGCAGAAACGAGACATGATCCAGTGCTAAGTAGGATAGTATCGAGAATAAGAAAAAACTCATGAGGAAATTGTTCTAGGGTGGAAAGACGCTATAAAGAAATAAGACAGAAATTAACAATAGAACATGGAGTGATTTGTATTGGGGACCTGATAGTTCCCTCAGAAACACAAAGAAAACTGATAATAGAAAGTGTACTTGATGATATACACTGTGGAGTAGCGGCCACACAAAAAAGGATAAAATTAGAAGCTTGGTGGCTGGGATATTCAAGAGATGTCGAGGAATATGTAAAAAGGTGCAAAAAATGTAATGAATTAAGAAACTTTACACAAACCAAATTACATTTGTGGCCCAAAGAAGTGGAGCCATGGAGTCATGTGCATATGGATCATGCATACATTAATAGAGTATAAAGCAGATTCTAAGAGTCATATTTTCCAGAAATGGCGTACCAAAAACCTTGGTATCTGATAATGCACCAGAATTTTGTGATGAAGAACTTAATGTATGGTTAGAAAAAATAGGGTGTAAACCATATAAGACACCTCCATATCACCCTCAATCGAACGGATTAGCAGAAAGAATGGTGCAGACTGTAAAAAAGGGACTAAAAGCATGCTCTCAGCAAAAAGAAAAAGAAGTTTTTCTACCGAGGCTGCTTTTAAGTTATTGTACGATACCACATGTGGGAAGACTAGAAAGCCCATCAGCTTTAATGGGAAGACAGATTAGAGCTCTGCTAATGATGTTGTATCCTACAAATGAAAAAATGTGGTACAAAAAGAACAAAGATGCAGATCTGGAAAGGGCAGAATTTATCATGCAAAAAGGCCACAATACAGCTATAATAAATAGAGAAAACGGCAATAGTGTATTAGCCCATGCAAACCAAATAAGGACCCAGGGTGAAGAGGAAAAGCAAAAGGACGAAGAAATGTCTTCAATTCCATCTGATAATGAGTTGGTAGAACAGCCATTACAGAAGGAAACTTCAGAAGACAAAATAATGCAGGATCAAGAGGGCCAGAATGAGTCTGAAAGTTCAGACGAAGACCAGATAATGCAAGAAAACACATATGACTACAGCCTAGCACGGGACAGATCTAGGTCTCCCAGGGAAAGAAATACAGGAGAGAGAGAAGTAGAGCAAAGTGATGAAAATAACATGAGAAAGAGTACAAGATCTACAAGAGGAATAAAACCCTTACGTTTCAGGGAGATGTAGTGATACTAGCAAATTAGTATGCATTATCTGCATAAGCACAAGTGAACACTCATATAAGTGGTCATTGAGAATAACGAGGCAGTAAATGAGTCCATAACACATTAGGGTCTTTGGCGACCTGCATGTACTGTTCAGTGAATGAAACAGACTCAGTCAGAATTTTAACTTGGCTTACCAACTCCACTTTTGACACTGATAACTATTAAACTGGATTAAAGCATTGGCTTATGAATTTCATGACATAGTAGTTGTAAGTTCAATTCCTGGACAGGGCAGTGCAGACTTAAACTCAGTGAAAACAGGATGAGCAATGAGTGAGCTGTATTAAATTAGAATTAGGTGAGATATTCCTAAACATGGTTAGCAGAATGAGAACAGTCTACCTCCATAAATTAAATGAAGGTTTCAGTTCACAATTTCCTGAGGGTTACTTGAATTGACAAACACCTGAGGAAGGCCGGAGTGCCCAACAGCCAGGATGTTGTGATAATAACAACATGAGATGAAGACAATAATCTGAGTGTAAATAATATCAATAACCATTATACTATCCACACATCCATTTCTTGTAACTATTACTAAAATATACCTATGGTATACTGGTTTTAACTACAGATATCAAAGAATGCTTTAACTGTTCATTTTTAAGGGAATTGGAGAGGTGATGCATAGGAGATAGATCCACTGTGCCCAGCAAAGTTACTTTGCATTATCATCCAATAAAAATCAGTGATAGTACCTGTTATTAAGATTATAATATACATTTTGTTTGAAGGCAGCAATCAAAACATGACAGCCAGAAGCAGCAGCAATTGCAACCTTATTAGCAGTTACGTTAAGTTTAAGGCTCTAAGTTTACTACAGCAAATTGTCCTACAGGACAATGACTTAATAGGTAAAAGCATTTTTTGGTTTGTGGTTGTAAGTTCAATCCCTTGATCAGGCAGTGTGTACTTGCACTCAATGGAAACTGGTGACTAATAACTGATCAGTACTAAATAAAATAAAAACAATAGACAATATCCCTAGGGATGAACAATGAAACCAAAACAGTCTACCTCCAGAGATTAAATAAAGGGTTCAGGTCAGAATTCCTTGTAGGTTACCCAAATCAATATAGATCTGAAGAAGACTAGAAGACACAATGGCTGAATCATGATAACAACAACAACAAAAATGAGGACAATAGTCCAAATATAAATAGCGTAAGTTATAACAAACTTTTAATTATAATGTTTTGAAGGAATGCTTAAAACAATAATTTTCACCCTGTACAAGGCCCAAGAGCCACTCGAAGTAGAGGGTTACAGAGTAAGCAGTATAGTTTATGTGGGGAAAATACCAGTTGACTTTAGACTTGAACAGGTTGATTGTTGTGATTAGGGAAGCATCTACTTTGGTGTTGGTTCCATAAAGCAGCAGTTCATGAGAAGAAGATGCTTGAATAGAATTTACATCTCACCAATGGAATATGAAGGGAATGAAGGTGGTTTGCTGCAATGTGCATGGTATGGTGGGTTTTAGCTGTGATGGTTAGAACTGATGGAATTTCTACATAAATGAATACAAATAAAATCAAGATTTGTAGTAATAACGTCTCTATTTAGAACAATTTAAGCCTTTTTTTAAATTACTTTTTTTCCTATTTTAGAAACCAAGATTCCAAGTGTCCAGTCTGAGTGGTTCATAGTCAATATAAACAGTTCTGGATTTTACAGAGTCAATTATGACACTCAGAATTGGCAGAACCTCATTAAGCAACTCAATACAGATCATAAAGTAAGTTTTTTCACAATTTTTTGTTTTGTTTTTTTATAAAATCATTATATATTAAGCATGCAAGCATGACTTATTTACACTAGGAAACTTTTTGAAAATATGCTCAACACAACTATACAACAATAATCAAAAATTTTGTCACAATAATAAAACAATATTAAGATCTAGAATAACATACAAGGAATCGGTAGTTTTCAGAATATCATTGTCCCTTATTTTTCTATTTGTCTTCTACAGGTAGAAGAGTCTGGTGGTTTTACTGACATCATTCTCAATAAATAAGAGAGAAAGGCCAGTAAGAAAAGGCCTGACAAATGATAAAAGAATAAGCAGGTAGTGCAAGGAGACAGAGGACATGAAAAAGAAAATGAAGTAAAGGAAAAGGAGAGAAGGAGTGGGGAGTTATATGTATCTAGATGGATGATGGGTAGAAGATTGTCTAAACAAAGTTTTCAATCCATAATTTTTACATTGAGTTCTGTCAAAGATTGTTAAGACTTAGATGTAATTACATGGGCATGTGGCTGAATGTTTAGAATGATAGCATTCTGACCATGAGACCTTGGTTCAAATCTTCACCATGGTCATTTTGTCAAGGAGGTAGCTGCTTGATAATATTGGCTTGTGGAGATGATTCCAGTGTTCAGCATCATTTGGAAGTGCTTGAAAAATTATACCATAGGTTAACTCAAGCCATATGAGTGAAATGGGGTAGATGAAACTCTTTGGAAGCTATCAATGGTTGTGTTAGCATGAAGTCATCATGACTAAGAGTTTGAACATATTGGTCTTGTTCATTCACCAATCATGCCAAATCATATGCTTCCAACATGTAAACAGCTGGTTAGGATGTACCCACATGGAAACAACCAGATAACAGAAAGATATAAAAGTGCTCTACTCAAGAGGTAAAAAAAATCCACATTTGAAGAAAGCACTGAGGCCACACATTCTAATGCCAATATTAATTGACAAAGTCCAGCGGTGAATAAATAATAATTTTATGTATGAGAGATTTAGTCTTGTGTTCTTATTAGTCTTTCTAATTACATAATGTTCTCAGTTGTGAAATTCATGCCTTGTCTCTATTTTGTCCTCTGAACACTACTGTGACTAATACCTACTGCCCAACAATGCTAGTTAGTCTCTGGGGAATTGCTATTATTCTAGACTTGATAAAAAAAAAACTTTTCCATGTATTCTTATTTGCAAAGTTGTAACTTTTAAGACCATGCTTTCCTTTAGTGCTTAGTCATTTGAATAACTAAAACTGGTGAACAGATATTATAACTATCATTTGCAGTGTTTATTTTTTCACTTTTAGCACAACAAGAAGGTTCAACACATGTTCCTAAGCCCAAAGTCATGAGATTTGGTAAATGAATGTTAATGATTATAATTATAAATGTCGTTATTTTTATACGTTCTTCAATGCATTTTCAAATTGTTTATTTTGGTTGAATTCAGTCTTTGTTGTTACATTACTTGTACAGGTTATATCAGCTGTTGACCGGGCTACCCTTATATCTGATGCTTGGGCATTAACAAGGTATGAAAATAAATGATACCTTAACTCTCTCTCTCTCTTTCATATATATAATTTCTAAGAAATTAATAGATTTTATTTTTAATCCTACTAATCCTACATTATTTACTATTACTCTAATTGTTATATTTTGATGGATAACATGTTTGAGTAGATACCCTGTTTCTTTTTTTTTTTTTTTTTTTTTAGCAATGTAAATTACCAGCCTGTGCATTTGAAAGGCATAATAATGTACTCTCTGAATGTGCAGACAGGTATATGTAATTTATAATATTTAGAAAAAAACCCCAAAAGAATGGTATCTGCTCACACAGGTGAATTCACTAAATTATAATGTTTAGATTAATTGAGTAGTAATGGATAGTGGCTCAGATCAAGGAATTGGAGAGACAAGTTCAAATTCTATTCGAGTTCATTATATTTACTTACATGTAAATACCTTGGGGAATAGTAGAAATCCATCACTTCTTAGCCATGGGTAAATAGCAAGACAGACTGGGTCCTATAGTCTTGGATGGCAGTCTATGAGTAGAACATCTCTGTGGTCAGCATCTAAACTGACTACCCCACCAGACCATAATCTGGTGAGGAGGGTAAATGTAATCGCAGCAGACAAATGAAAAACAAAAGCTGTTAAACAGTGGATGAACTTCTCAGTGTCAGAAGACATCCACCCCAGCTATGGGTTAAATAGCCTCACCAAGTGTGATGAGTACAGTTATACCTTTAAGGCTATGATCAACCCGGAAGGAGTTCCTCCAACAGGAGTGAGAAGGCTCTGGATTTGGAGATTGAGTGATTGATTTGTTTCTTACAGCTTATCAACTTCTTGCAGTCCATTTAAAGTCAGAAAATATTCTTAAATCATTAAATAGCCTCACCAAGTGTGATGAGTATGGCTATACCCCAAAGTTATAAAAATTGTTATTGTACAAAAATATTTGTTGCAAAAACTCACATAAAAAATTGCCAAAATCAATGGCATTAATGAAAACTTGGGAATCATAAATTTCTGTAACATGAGCCTTTGAAAGTTAGATAGTTGTCTCCCTTTAATTGCAAAAGTGTGACATCGACATTTTTATTATTATAATTTTCTCAGAATATTTTGAAATATTTTATCTAAATAATCATATTTCCAATATTTTCTACTCTCTTAATATATATCCACAAAACTACTGCACTTGTAGATAAACTAAACAAAGTTGAACATATGAGAGAATTCACTTATGAAATGAAAACAAATACAACTTTACTTTTCCTAGATATCATGTTACACTGTAATGACAATAGCCTAGAACTAAGTATCCATCACAAATCAACTAATAAAAATTATCTCATAAATTTCTATTCTCACCATAACAACAAAATAAAATCTGGAATAATAATCTCAATATTTACATGAAGAGATGAAATACATTGAAAATCATTTTAAGCTCCTCCAATAATCTAATTATTTTATATTCAATACAAAAAGTTTTGTAAAATATTTCAAAATGTAATTGGATCATTCTGACAATCCCAACAAATGAAAATATATTGTTATACCCACTAACTCTATCATAACTACAATTAAAAATAATTTATGTAAGCTTGTTTTTTTTTTTTTCCTTAAACAGTGTAATTAATAATTAAACAGTATAACAGCCTAGATTATGAGGTACTGCTAGAGAAAAATAATGCCTCCAGGATTGATTTCTGTCAGTAGGCACAATTTTTGTTTATTCACACTTCTCAATGTAGGCCAGTTCTTAATCTATACCTGATACTTAGGCAGTATCATTCAAACATTTTATTGATATTGACTGTCAAGAAAATGACATCTTTGAGAGTTTTTTCCAACTTATAATATACATTAGGTATGTTCATGACATTAACCGAGGCAGCAAAAAACCATAAAGAAACATTTTGAGGAAAATTAAACTTTATTTATGAACAATAAAATAATCAAATTCATTTTTGTTTTTGTTTTACTAGATTTTAATAGTCATAATTTTATTACTTGATTTAAGAAAAAAGATTCTTGCCTTCTTAATTACCAAATTGACTGTTCACATAAAAGTAATATAATTGTTGGTTTAAAAAATACGATCCACAGATTGAAATTAATTTTTTTCTTGACACACATTATAAAGAAATGAATAACATAAAACAAGTACTTATTGACAATTGTTTATATGTCATACATTTTTATGATTGTTCACTGAATACAAAGTCCAAGAGCCACTCAAGGTAGAGGGTTTCTAAATGAACTTGTAAGAATACACACTGGTGGGGAGCAAGAGGTGCATATTATGAAGATATGTAGGATAGATAAAAATTGTCTCTCAACTTGAAGAAGTTATGATTGTAGTAATTGGGGAAGCATTCTCTTATGAGTCTGTCTTATAATGCAGTCATTCTGGAGAAGAATGATTGGGAGGAACTTCCTCTTGGACTAGTGGAACCACAAAATGTAGTTTGCCTGAACATCTGCCATGAAAATAGTGATAGACTAGCACCATTTCCTCTGTGGGGTTGGGCTGTAGGATGGAAAATAATTCATCAGCCACAATGCTACACAAATTCTTTTGGCCTCTGTTAAAGCTGGAAAATGAAGATTGGGCTTCTTCATTTTTACTATAATTTGGTTCTTGTAAAGATTGAGCATGGCACACTAAAACACAAGACAGCACTCACTGTAAACAAAAAATCAAAATACTTCAAAACAAAAAAAAATAATAACTTGCATTTAATGCAATGCCTATCACCACAGGGGAAGGCATTTTAAAATTGTTCTATACATGAGACCTTTGTAGTCAATATATGTTATCACATTTCTAAAAAAAATGTCAAGATGATACTAATAAAAACTTTCATCTATTGAAGTTTATAACTTTGTTATTGCTGATAATACCAAGCGATACTCTGACAAACACATTGTGAATTTGAACTGTTTCTTTATAAATTTGACCCAAATGGACTTATGCAACTTCTTTTTATATATACTAAAGTTCACCCATTACAAGGCTCTAGAACCACAAAAGATAGATGGTTACTGAATGATGTGTGTAAGAGGGAGTGGTAGGAATTGCATATGATGAGGATAAGGAGGATAGATAATGATTAACTTGAAGTGTTTAACAATGTAGTGTTTAGGGAAGTATCTGCATGAGAATGTGCTCTACAAAATCGTGTATACATAAACTGGGAAAATGTAACTAAAAATTAACCAGATATAGCTTGTTAGTTGATTTCAATAAAACATGCCTTTCTGCATATATATATATATATATATATATATATATATATATATATTAATGGATTTATTTTTAACCCAATATTTTTATTACTTCACATTATTATAGTGGACACTTTGTATTTAAAATAGACAACCAATTTGTATTTATTAAACAATGTGTATTACATCCTATCAACCTACACATTCAAGAAACCTTAGTAAAGAAAATGTGCCCTCCACAGGGATCGAACCTGAGTCCCTGTTTCCCCTACAAAGGGGATGCATATTCAATCAATTTGTGTGCTATTAATGCTCTATAGCACATTATTTACAAAGACTGCTTGCCTTAGAAGTGTTATCCTCCAGTAATATATTTTTATGGGCAAGCTTTATTATATATATATATATATATATATATATATATAATAAAAAGCAAATAGGAAATATTTATCAATCTAACATGTTTCTCTTTTATTAAAGCTTCATCAGAGAATGAGATATGGATAAAAAGAAACTCTGATAAATTTCTTCTGTTTCTCAGGACGTAACCTGATAATGGGAGTTTTTTATATAGAAAAATGGAATGGTGTTGTCTTTTGAACTAGTTTCCATGTTCAGACAAGATTAATTCAGATCAGATACAGATCAATTATCAATCTGAATCTAACAGAATGGTAGGATAAAGTCAGAAAGTGCAAAAATATTATTTTAATGCCATATTGTTTACATTTTGCTGTTTCAATTTATCATGCATATCCTCATAACAAATGTTGTCCTGTTTTCTCTAGAATATATACACTTGCTTTTCATTTCTAGAGCCAAACTTATAAAACCAGAAATATTTGTCAGTTTGATTGACTACATGGATAAAGAAAATTCCTACATTCCATGGATAGCATTTTCAAAGATATTTGATGAGTTTTATTATTTGTCACAAGAATCAGAAGAAATGCCAATCTATTTAGTAAGTACCTTCTTTTTCACATGATAATCTGCCCAATTGTTTTTCAGGCTTTTGAAGAGCATCTGTTTCTAAATTATTTCTGGAGTCCACTAGCTTTCTTTATAAAACATTATCTTTTTCAGAGTTACAGTTTCAATGATTCAAAGACAATAATAAAACAAAAGTACTGTCTGCACTTGCAATCAAAAGAAATGAGACACCTAGCTAAACAATAAATTTATTTAATTTTGATTTCTACTTCTATATACTATGTCCCTTTGGACATTGGTGATCATGCCTCTCAATTGTCCTGTCCTTTATAGCTTGTAATAAAATTTGTCTTTTTGCTACCTTTCCTAATCCCTGTTCTGCCAACTATTTACACACGCTCATTAAGCAGGTAATGTGCTGCTTTTTTCTGTCCTTCTTGCCTTCAATATATCCTGCCCTGTGAGTTTTGAATTAACTAAACCCTCTTTCAATCATTATGTGCCTTAGAAATTTCAACTGTCTCTTTCTGATTCTAAGTATGTCCTTTTTGTTTCTATTTTCTCTAAAACTTTATCATTGTTCACATATTCAGTGTATGGTATTCTCAGCATCCTTCTGTAGAATCATGTTTCTGTTGTTTCAAATCTGTGATGAGTTGGCTTGCATTCACTATAAGAGGACTGATACTACCTAACAGTTCAGTACTCTTTCCTTTGTTTCTATCAAAATTTTCCTGTTTCTTAATACTTTGCTTAATTTGCTTAACCTTTTGAAGGTACCTTTCATTATTCCAATGCACCTTCAAATTTCATTGTCATATGTTCTATTCTCTGTTTAAACAGTTCCTAGATATTTAAATTTTTGTTCTTGCTTAACTTTGGTGTTCCAATTTGTAATTTGCATGTTGGGCTGTTCCTTTTTGCTTACAACCATTAATAATTCATAAATGTTAAAAAATGTACTTTCTGGAGCTACTCAGGACTGTACTGCAAGTTGTTGCATTCACTGTGACACAGCAAAAAGGAAAATGCAGATCTGAATGCATGGTGATGCAGAAAATAGTGCATACAAAAGTTATGAGCTACTAGAGGGCAAGTAACATTAAATGTATTTATATATGTAGTTGATATTAAAAGTAATAACCAGTACTTTTACTGATGACAACTGGTTTTCATTGGCATGAATTAAAACCTCAACATGGAATGAAGGAATACAAACTGGCCAGGCCAGTTTTATAAAACTGCAATGTCTTTATCAGGGAGAAACTTATTTGTTGCATACAATATATGGCAATGTATTTAGTCATGTTTGAATATTTCACCTTTTGCTATATCTAATTATAGATGTGACCTTAACAAAATAATGTATTTTCACTGTTCAATATTCCATCAATTTTATCAACGTTTTTGTACCATCGATTTTGCTGTTGTCCCAAACTATTAAATTTTTATTACCAAATTTTACAGACTTATATATATATCTTAGATCATGTATCTTGGAGCAAATGGTTTTCAAACATAGTCTTTTGCATTAAAATATAATCATCACTAAATATCAGTTGTTTATTTTTCATTATCTCAAGGAAGGTGTTTTTTTTTGCCCAGTCCTTTGTCTTGTTTAATATTTCTTTATTAGCAATGGCATTTTTGCTACAATGCATCAATTATTTTGACATAATATGTTTATTGTATGAACAGACACTTCACCAGTAATGCTGTTTTTATCCATTACTTAATGTGCTGTTTATTTTGGATTAGATGCTGATAACCTAACTAGTTTTCTTTGATATTTGTCTAATTTTGAAGATCTAGCAAGTTTTTTTTTTCCTATTGAAAATGCTTCCAATATCAGCATCCTTCTTCTGGATAACTTTGACAGAATGCTTGATATTCCAAGCTTGACAATTTCATTCATTCCTTGTGATATTATAACACTTTTCACTGTCACCTACACCTGGTGGTGTAACCACGTTTTAGTTGTCCAGTCCTCAGGTTCTTAGAACAATGTTTTAACTACAGGACTGACTCTGCACTGGTCAATGCTGATGCTGGTCCAAGCTGGTTGTTGGTCACTGGCTACTTCAATCCACACCAACTCTGCCCACACTGTGTTCTTGATCTCAGAGCAGTGGAAAATCAAAAGTCGTAGTCTCACAGTGCTTGTTCAAGCCATGGCGTGTGCTATATTAAGGAAAAAAAAATATCTTCAGGACAAAAAAATAAAATGAGAGATTCATGTGGTTAATCTTCAATTGGTTTATATAGCACTTGGTACAACAAAAATTAACCTTTCCCACATCAATCTCTAAAGTGACACTGGGCCTTGTCCGAAATTCTGGGTTCAAAATCTTAGAATCAGTAAATCTGTTGGCAGCTGATGTGGATTTCACAAGTATTGAATGCAGAATTTAGGCCCAAAGTCTCTGATCTCTCCAAAGTCATCTACTTATATACACTTCAGCCCCAAACTGGTATGTGGCCGAAGGGTTCAGGGGATTCAGTGATTCCTCAATTTTCATTAATTCTCCAATACAGGTTTTCTTTGTTCCCTATTTCTGCTTTCTTAATCAACTTTCCAAATTTGGAGAATTATACATCTTCCTTGGGAATAGTAACAAATTTCTCTTTCCTTAACTCCAACCTGCTTCACTTCATATCTTGCTCTGCTTCTCCACACAGGCAGGACTAAATTCTGCTCACTTCCTCCATCTTCTCAGTATTCTAACTGCTCACTTCTCAGGGCTGGCATAACTGTCTCTGTGGCAAATCTAATTTTTAAAGTGTGTAAGAGAAAGGGTGTGGTTTGTTCTCCTCATTAATTTCAATTCTCTGACTCCTTTTCTAGTCCTATTTGTCTAGTGAAAAAACTCAAACCAGATCACCTTCTCATTTTAACCTTCTGAGTGATAGATAAATATTATTTCCCAATTGTTTTCATCAATGAAGATATATTTGTTTACCTAAATTCTCAATAAAGAGATACACTGTTTTGCTGGATGCTGTCTTAGCAAAAATATAAGCCAGGTCACATGTCTGTTATGATAGATAGATTTTCATAATTCTAACCCATGCAGCGGGTTCATTCTCTGTTTTCATTTCTCAATTTGTTTTTGTTAATGAAAATATAATTCTCATCTGCTTCTCCTTTTGCCAATGACTTGTGTTTTTTCTAATTTCCCAAGAAAGAATTAAAGCCATTTCCCAATTTGCTTTACCTGCATGGCAGATTTTTGATAGATAATAAAAAGTAAGCTCTTGGTGTATCATTCCAATTCATAAGTGTGAGGCTACTCAGATGGCCCTTTCTTCACTTCAACATTACCAGAGAAAATATCTTCTATTCTCTCTATCTTCCAGTTTATATTTCATTTTGGGCTTAATCTTTTTTCTGCTTAGAATTAATGTTTAACCACCTCACAGCCTCAGTGTCACATCATTCCAATGATCTTCATTGTTTTAATCAAACTCAATTTTCCCATTATGATATTTAAACCAACTGCACCAAAAAGTCAAGTTGAAGGTTTCATATTCTGTTTGGTTTATTTAACATTAGAAATTTGGGTGTACATATTAGTCTATGAAAATATTTACTATGTGCTAGGATCAAGTAGTGCATAACTTTTGTATTTTCAGCATCACCACACCTTCAGATCAGTGAATGCAACAACTTGCTGAATAACCACTGGAAGTACAAAAGTTGAACACTTACAGTGTCTTGTTAAAAATTAAACTGATTGAAATAATAATATGCAAAATAACTTTTTAGGATTTTTTTAACCATTTTACTGCAAGCAAGGCAATAAAGCCACTAAGATACAAAGGCTTACTGAATGAATGAATATGAGAAAAAGAAAAACATTAAGAACAATAAAAGAACAAGAATTAAAATAATAGAGACTAATGATTGACACTGCATTTAAATGTTTGAAGAAAGTTGACTTGAAAGCAAATGGCTGGAAGTTCCACAAGTAAGAAGGGCAAAAGAAAAAAATCTTAGCATAGCACTTACAGTTACATCAAGCCATTTCAACTGTTAAATGATGAGACCTAGCTGCCAATCTAGTACTGTGCTTAAATTTGTAAATTCAAGATACCAAAGAGAAAAGTTTGTCAGGACAATTATCATGAAAATATTTATAGAAAAGACACAGGAAAGCTCTCATCACTTAACCTAATGAGAAATATAAGGGTAGGTGGTTTGTCACGAGCACTGCTGGGGAGGCATATTCTTATAAATAGCAGTTTTTCTCTTGAATTCCCCAAACTACTGCATAGTGGAATACTGATGATTTTCCAAAGATTGGTTATATCTCTGGGTGGGTTTCAGACTTTAACATTTTCAATATTTCCCTCACCTGTTAAAGTACATTGCCAGTTCTGACCCCAAATAGAAACACTTTGTTGTATGTTAATTAATTATAATGGTATTGCCCAAATAAAAATTTTACTATGATGTGCTGTTTTTGTTGTGTTATAGTGACAAATATATCTAAAATCAGAAATTGGAACATTATACTATAAAAGGGACTAAATAAACTATGCAATATTACTAGAGTGCTCAAATAGAAATTAGAATATTAGTTTAACAACAAAAACTTATAATTTATTTTAAAATCCCTTTTCTATTTAAATTTGAGCTGATGCAAGGAAAATCTTGAGCTCATTTGAGTTGCTGTCTTTCGATTCATGACACCAGCTATAAGCAATATAAATTTGAAACCAACCATTTTCTGATGCTTGTTTCATATTCTAATCAATAATATCATTCATTTCCTCATTTAAAGAAGTGTTTTCCTCTATTTTGGTTGAATCATTTCAGTTATCTAAAACATTTTTAATTATAGAGAGAAATTATTTTCCAAACAGAATTATTTAAGAAACAAATACTCATTGAATAATATGAAAATTATTAAAGCTATTTTGTTACAATTTATATGGCTAAAAAAATTATTGATCTTGAAATATTACAATTCTTTTTACAGAATTATTTCCAACAGAAAATCAAGGAAATTTACCAAAGAATTGGTTGGGAAAGTGAAACAGCCATGACATTTGAGGAAAGGCAAGTGATTTGCTGGCTTTTTACTTTTTTCACATTTTCAACTCAGAAGTTTTTCCATCAATTATTATTGGAAGCTCAAGTTGAGGCTTATTTTAAAATTTTATTTAATTGATGGTTATAAGTTTTCTTTGTTTTTTTTCATTTATGCCTTGTCTGGATTTTGTTTGTTTTTAATTATTTTACCACAAGCAAGGCGATAATTCTACTAAGACACCCAGGGAAAGAGAATGAGAAGACATTAGTGAGGAAATAGGGCAATAAAAAAACATGTTTCAGAAAAAAACAAACATGGCAATTGACATTACATTTAAATTTTCAAAGATGGTAGGTCGGCATGAAACCAGAAGTGACTTTCACAGGCATAAATTGGGAAAAAAGAAATTATTGGTTTGATTTTTATTTATTTTTTTATGGCTTGTTAAAGCAAAAAATATTTTTAGATTGCAAGAATTTATTGGACATAATAATGATTTACTGATCGAAGTCCTATTAATTAACCCATAGCTATTGAGAGAAGAGGTGAATTCATACTTCAGGATATTTGCATGTAAGTGAATATAATGAACCCAGCTGGAATTGAAACTCTGCTCTCTGATTTTCAATTCCGAGCCATTATCCAATATATTAGCCACATATCCAAGCTTACAGAACCTGGTATTCCCAAATGGTCACCTATCTAGGTACTGATCTGGCTCGATATTGCTTAACTTAGGTGATTTTACATGAACCAGAGTTTCAATGTAATATAGCTTTAAACAAAGAAACTATTAGAATAGAAATTATGGTTACTTCTAACGATTTCACCAATAAAATAATGAGACCTAGTTGCAAATCTAGCATTATGTTTAAATTCATACAATTGAGGTAGCTAAGAGGAACTCTCCTAAGAACAAATGTTATAAAAATATTTATAGAGAAGGCAGAGGGAAGCCATGACACAGTTGTGGGAAAGTGATAGAAGTCAAGATGCCACATCAGGACTGATAACATTATAGACCCTTCTTTGGATTTTGTTGAGAATCTTTAGATATATAACAGAAGCCCCAGACCAGTTATGGCAACAATATTCAATGCACGAGCAAATGGTACATTTATAAATGTACAAGATGAATTCTGACAAGAAAAATTGTCTGGCATGACACAATGAACCAACTTTCCTAGCAGCAGACCTTTAGTTTAAAATGGAGCCAATGAACAGAAAACACATCCTACTTAATAAAAATAATCAACAAATGGTATTTTACATGAAGCATAAACGATAAAAATAACTCCCAGAAACGAGCTTGTAAGTGATCATTACCAATAGATAAGAATGGTTAATTTTGTTAATATTCCATTAATTCCTACCCATGATGCTTAATGAAATGCAGGTAAATATCTCCTGAAAATGTATGTTTTCTTTTTTATCTTAATTTAGTGTTTCTCTGATTATAATATTATTAGATATGAAAATAAAATATTAAAATTTTAACAAATGTAATAATTTTTCTACATTTTTATAGATAAATGTACACACATATATTAGGTAGATTCATAAATAATTTCAATGTTTGGGAATCAACTATAATGATGAACTATAACTACTAATTATATGTGACAGTTAAGAATATATTACAAGTACACTACTATAGATTAGCTTTTGCACAGCAGTGGCAGCATACACAGTGGATTAAAAGAAAAATGTTCTTTTTCTCTCAATGACAATGCAAGGTTCATATTTTGCAATGCTAAAACTCACTTGTACTTTCTTCTAAAAATGTTCCTTTCAAGTCTATGAAAAAATTTGATTGGAGTTTTCATTAAATATACCTACTATGTTAAATCCTGGGTAGTTTCCATTTCAGCAAGTCAACTGTAATGAAAAATGTATCACCTTGACTACTAATTATATATGACAGTTAAGAATAAATTCTGAGGATGCTAACATACCATAGCTTTTGCATAGCAGTGGCAATGTATTGAAAAATAAATTTCTTAACCCCATTAATGTAGGGACTGAAAGAAAATTTACCTCACATTATGTTATGGGAATTGAAGCAAGAGAATAACACTATGGAGATGTCTAGAAAATTATGTAGTGTTCCTGGTCAAGGAGTCATAATTGCTTGGCAGGTACAAAATTGGTTTGAAAAGTTTTGTTCTGGAGAAACATCATCAGAAGATGATCCCAGACTGGGGTGTTCACCAAACTTTGATGATGAAGCTATAAAATTATTAGTGGATAGCAATCCGCAGAAAAGTACTTGAGAATAAGCAAAGATGTTAAACACATCACAATACACCATATGTCAACACTTAGAAAAAATAAGTCAGCTAGCTGGATGTTTGCATATTACACACATTTAACGGAATGAACAAAGTGAATTTTGTTAAACAAAAACAACTTATGACCCAATCTAATATATTGAGTGTATTTGGGTATTTTCAAAAGTCCTTTTTTATGGACATTTTTTGTTTACTTTTTTTTTAATATTTCATACAATTTTCCTGGTTTCCAGTAAAAAATTTGAATATAAATTTGAATATTATAAATAAGCAATTGTCTAAGTTTTGTTGATCGTCCACTAGATTTGCACTATTCCACTTGTAAAAATGGTCTCAGTGTATGATGTAATAGGTAAAGAAGCAGTGTAGCTGTCAATCATCAAACATGGGTAGGGTTTAACACCTTTTAACCACAGAAAGATGGGGCTTTCAATCTTGAAATTGATGTCTGCTTTCAGGAGGATAGAAAAAAAGTATACCAGGAGTATATGAATTCTAGAAAGATATATAAACAATATTCAAAAGTGATGTAAGAATGAAACCAAATACAGCCAACAAAAATGATATCACCACTCATCAAAGAGTGTTTCATCAATACACATTCCAATTCTGTCTTTGTGGGCAGGTAGACTGTTTTCATTCCACTACTCATGTCTAGGGATAGCATCTAATTCTTAGTTTTTTTGTTTTTTTTTTATTTGAGTACTGTTGAACTTATTGATCGTCCATTCCATGCCTGAGCCAGGGATTAAACTCACAATCAGTATATAAGAAAATTCACAAACCAATGCTTTTACACACTAAGCCATTGTAGGACAGTTTGTTGTAATATACTTAGAACCTTAAACCTAACCTCAGCTACTGATTAGGTTGCAACTGCTGCTGGCAGTCATGTCTTGATTGGTGCTGCCCATGTTTTGATTATTGCTGCTGCTGTAGTTGAAGATTTTCTGTCATTTGTCTTTCTTTATTAGCAGTTTCCATATTGTAAATAGGAACTGGATGATATCCTTAGGCATGAGCAGTGTAATGAGAAAAATTAAAATGAGATATAAATTAAATAAAGGGTTCAGTTCAGAAGTCCCTTAGATTACCCAGATTGAAATACACCAGAGGAAGTTTGGAGGTCACAATGACTGAAACGTGACAACAAAGGTGAGGACAATAGTCCAAATATAAATAGTATAAATAATGTCTCTATTTTCTTTGCACTTCAGCTCATATATATATATATATATATATATATATATATATATGTTTATATGTTATTTTTATAGATACAATTATTTAAGTATATGGTCTGTTTATAATAAACAGCATTAATTATATTTAACCAGGCACTTCCTCTGTAGCTAAATGGTACAGCACATCAGGTCAAATGACATTTCTGTGTAGGATATGGGTTCACTTCCTGTTGGAGAACGCATATTTTCTACAAAATTTCTTGGACATTCTGGCTGGTAAATGTAATTAATATTGTTTATTATAAACAGACCATTTACTTAATGTTATATTTCGTGCTGATAGGAATATATCCTTGAAAAACAAGGTGGATAAAATAAGTAAAGGTTTATTGTAAAAACCAATACAATAAGAATAATGGTAACAGTTATGCACAAGGTTGTTGCAAGTCAATCCAGTAGTGAGTGCTGCTATTGGAAGGTCAGTAGTTCTCACATAAGTCTGAGTTGTACTCAACAGATCCCAGCTAGACTCTGTAGTCCGTTGACTTACAGATACTTATAGGTAGTTACTACCTATAGTGTAGTCACTCATGGGGGTGACAGGTTATTCCATTACATCACTTAAATAATATATATATATATATATATATATATATAAAAATTTATGCCCGTTTTTTTTTCCTAACAGAATCACTACTCTCATATACTTTGTTTCAATAAATTCATTTTGTTTTTTGCCATGAAAAAATCCACACTAAATGAAATGTGGCAGCTAAAACTACACAGTTTTCCTATTGTCCTTTTTCCTTTATACATATTGTCTTTCTCTACAGGTTAATTCTGAGAAATTTTTACATATATATAATATCATCCTCAAACAAAACATTCCCAAATCAACATGAAATAACCACCAAAAACAGATAAAAATACCTACTCAATACACACACAAACATACACATTATCATCCAAATCTCGCATAGACAAACTAGAGTTATGATATGCATACACAAATGAATTACAAGCATAAATGCTGCGTAGCAGGACAAATGCACATGAGGTCTGCTTAACCCATGAAAAACAAACAACACAAAAATAAAAATACCAGAATTTCCTTTCCTCCTCCATATATTATTTTCTGATGAAGCTTTAACAAAAGCAAAATGTTAAACTTATAAATATATATAAAAGCATATTTAGTGGTTGCAAGTATTTATGTAAACATCTTTGTTTTTA